>JAWPHD010018987.1:0-37585 GCA_037043455.1 Cyrtodaria siliqua
ATGTGTCAGAACTGAATATATATGCGTAAGAAGTAAATATATGTGTAAGAACTGAATATATTTGCGTAAGAACGGAATATATATGCGTAAGAACTGAATAAATATGCGTAAGAACGGAATATATATGCATAGGAATGGAAAATATATTCGTAAGAACTGAACATATAAGCGTAAGAACTGAATATATATGCGTAAGAACTGAATATATATGCGTAAGAACTGAATATATGAGTAAGAACTGAATATATATGCGTAAGTACGGAATATATATGTGTAAGAACTGAATATTTATGCGTCAGATCGGAATATATATGCGTAAGAACGAAAAATATATGCATAAGAACTGAATATATATGTGTAAGAACTGAATATATATGCTTAAGCACTGAATATATATGCGTAAGAACTGAATATATATGTGTAAGAACTGAATATATGCGTAAGAACTGAATATATATGCGTAAGAACGGAATATATATTTGTAAGAACTGAATATATATGTGTCAGAACTGAATATATGTGTGTAAGAACTGAATATATATGTGTAAAAACTGAATATATATGTGTAAGAACTGAATATATATGTGTAAGAACTGAATATATATGTGTAAGAACTGAACATATATGCGTAAGAACTGAATACATATGTGTAAGAACTGAATATATATGCGTAATTACTGAATATATGCGTAAGAACTGAATATATATGCGTAAGAACGGAATATATATTTGTAAGAACTGAATATATATGTGTAAGAACCTGAATATATATGTGTAAGAACTGAATATATATGTGTAAGAACTGAATTTATATATGTGTAAGAACTGAATATGTATGCGTAAGAACTGAATATATATGCGTAAGAACTGAATATATGCGTAAGAACTGAATATATATGCGTAAGAACTGAATATATATTTGTAAGAACTGTATATATATGTGTAAGAACTGAATATATATTTGTAAGAACTTAATATATATGTGTAAGAACTGAATATATATGTGTAAGAACTGAATATATATGTGTAAGAACTGAATATATATGCGTAAGAACGGAATATATATGCCTCTAAACTAAATATATATGCGTAAGAACGGAATATATATGCGTAAGAACGGAATATATATGCGTAAGAACGGAATATATATGTGTCAGAACTGAATATATATGCGTAAGAACTGTATATATGCGTAAGAACTGAAAATATATGCGTAAGAACTGAATATATGCGTAAGAACGGAATATATATGCGTAAGAACGGAATATATATGTGTAAAAACTGGATATATATGTGTAAGAACTGAATATATATATGTGTCAGAACTGAATATATATGCGTAAGAACTGAATATATATACGTAAGAACAGAATATATATGCGTAAGAACTGAATATAATGCGTAAGAACTGAATATATATGCGTAAGAACTTAATATATGTGTTAGAACTGAATATATATGCGTAAGAACTGAATATATATGTGTAATAACTGAATATATATGTGTAAGAACTAAATATATATGCGTAAGAACGAAATATATATGCGTAAGAACTGATAATATATGCGTAAGAACTGAATAAATATGCGTAAGTACTGAATATGCGTAAGAACTGAATATTTATGAGTAAGAACTGAATATATATGTGTAAGAACTGAATATATATGTTTAAGAACTGAATATATATGTGTAAGAACTGAATATATATGCGTAAGAACTGTATATATACGTAAGAAATGAAAATATATGCGTAAGAACTGAATATATGCGTAAGAACGGAATATATATGCGTAAGAAAGGAATATATATGTGTAAGAACTGGATATATATGTGTAAGAACTGAATATATATATATGTGTCAGAACTGAATATATATGCGTAAGAACTGAATATATATACGTAAGAACAGAATATATATGCGTAAGAACTGAATATAATGCGTAAGAACTGAATATATATGCGTAAGAACTTAATATATGTGTTATAACTGAATATATATGCTTAAGAACTGAATAAATATGTGTAATAACTGAATATATATGTGTAAGAACTAAATATATATGCGTAAGAACGGAATATATATGCGTAAGAACTGATAATATATGCGTAAGAACTGAATAAATATGCGTAAGTACTGAATATGCGTAAGAACTGAATATTTATGCGTAAGAACTGAATATATATGTGTAAGAACTGAATATATATGTTTAAGAACTGAATATATATGTGTAAGAACTGAATATATATGCGTAAGAACGGAATATATATGCGTAAGAAATGAATATATGTGTAAGAACTGAATATATATGCGTAAGAACGGAATATATATGCGTAAAAACTGAATATATATGCGTAAGAACGGAATATATAAGCATAAGAACGGAATATGTATGCGTAAGAACTGAACATATATGCGTAATAACGGAATATATATGCGTAAGAACTGAAAATATATGCGTAAGAACTGAATATATGCGTAAGAACGGAATATATATGCGTAAGAACGGAATATATATGTGTAAGAACTGAATATATATGTGTAAGAACTGAATATATATGTGTCAGAACTGAATATATATGCGTAAGAACTAAATATATGTGTAAGAACTGAATATATGTGCGTAAGAACGGAATATATATGCGTAAGAACTGAATAAATATGCGTAAGAACGGAATATATATGCATAGGAACGGAAAATGTATTCGTAAGAACTGAACATATAAGCGTAAGAACTGAATATATATGCGTAAGAACTGAATATATATGCGTAAGAACTGAATATATGAGTAAGAACTGAATTTATATGTGTAAGAACCTGAATATATATGTGTAAGAACTGAATATATATGTGTAAGAACTGAATATATATGTGTAAGAACTGAATATATATGCGTAAGAACTGAATATATATGTGTAAGAACTGAATATATATGCGTAAGAACTGAATATATGCGTAAGAACTGAATATATATGCGTAAGAACGGAATATATATTTATAAAAACTGAAAATATATGTGTAAGAACTGAATATATATGTGTAAGAACTGAATATATATGCGTAAGTATTGAATATATGCGTAAGAACTGAATATATATGCGTAAGAACGGAATATATATTTGTAAGAACTGAATATATATGTGTAAGAACGGAATATATATTTGTAATAACTGAATATATATGTGTAAGAACTGAATATATATGTGTAAGAACTTAATATATATGTGTAAGAACTGAATATATATATGTGTAAGAACGGAATATATATGCCTCCAAACTGAATATATATGCGTAAGAACGGAATATATATGCGTAAGAACGGAATATATATGCGTAAGAACGGAATATATATGCGTTAGAACGGAATATATATGCGTAAGAACTGAATATATATGTGTAAGACTGAAAATATATGCGTAAGAACTGAATATATGAGTAAGAACGGAATATATATGCGTAAGAATGGAATATATATGTGTAAGAACTGAATATATATGTGTAAGAACTGAATATATATGTGTAAGAACTGAATATATATGTTTAAGAACTGAATATATATGCGTAAGAACAGAATATATATGTGTAAGAACTGAATATATATGCGTAAGAACTGAATATATATGTGTAAGAACTGAATATATATTCGTAAGAACTGAATATATGCGTAAGAACTGAATATATATGCGTAAGAACGGAATATATATTTGTAAGAACTGAATATATATGTGTAAGAACTGAATATATATGTGTAAGAACTGAATATATATGCGTAAGAAAGGAATATATATGCGTAAGAACTGAATATATATGCGTAAGAACGGAATATATATGCGTAAGAACTGAATATATATGTGTAAGAACTGAATATATATGCGTGAGAACTGAATATATATGCGTAAGAACTGAATATATGCGTAAGAACTGAATATATATGCATAAGAACTGAATATATGCGTAAGAACTGAATATATATGCGTAAGAACGGAATATATATGTGTAAGAACTGAATATATATGTGTAAGAACTGAATAAATATGTGTAAAAACTGAATATATATGTGTAAGAACTGAATATATATGTGTAAGAACTGAATATATATGTGTAAGAACTGAATATATATGCGTAAGTATTGAATATATGCGTAAGAACTGAATATATATGCGTAAGAACGGAATATATATTTGTAAGAACTGAATTTATATGTGTAAGAACCTGAATATATATGTGTAAGAACTGAATATATATGTGTAAGAACTGAATATATATGTGTAAGAACTGAATATATATGTGTAAGAACTGAATATATATGCGTAAGAACTGAATATATGCGTAAGAACTGAATATATATGCGTAAGAACGGAATATATATTTGTAAAAACTGAATATATATGTGTAAGAACTGAATATATATGTGTAAGAACTAAATATGTATGCGTAAGTATTGAATATATGCGTAAGAACTGAATATATATGCGTAAGAACTGAATATATATTCGTAAGAACTGAATATATGCGTAAGAACTGAATATATATGCGTAAGAACGGAATATATATTTGTAAGAACTGAATATATATGTGTAAGAACTGAATATATATGTGTAAGAACTGAATATATATGCGTAAGAAAGGAATATATATGCGTAAGAACTGAATATATATGCGTAAGAACGGAATATATATGCGTAAGAACTGAATATATATGTGTAAGAACTGAATATATATGCGTTAGAACTGAATATATATTCGTAAGAACTGAATATATGCGTAAGAACTGAATATATATGCGTAAGAACGGAATATATATTTGTAAGAACTGAATATATATGCGTAAGAACGGAATATATATGTGTAAGAACTGAATATATATGCGTAAGAACTGAATATATATGTGTAAGAACTGAATATTATATATTCGTAAGAACTGAATATATATGCGTAAGAACTGAATATATATGCGTAAGAACGGAATATATATTTGTAAGAACTGAATATATATGTGTAAGAACTGAATATATATGTGTAAGAACTGAATATATATGCGTAAGAAAGGAATATATATGCGTAAGAACTGAATATATATGCGTAAGAACGGAATATATATGCGTAAGAACTGAATATATATGTGTAAGAACTGAATATATATGCGTGAGAACTGAATATATATTCGTAAGAACTGAATATATGCCTAAGAACTGAATATATATGCGTAAGAACGGAATATATATTTGTAAGAACTGAATATATATGTGTAAGAACTGAATATATATGTGTAAGAACTGAATATATATGCGTAAGAAAGGAATATATATGCGTAAGAACTGAATATATATGCGTAAGAACGGAATATATATGCGTAAGAACTGAATATATATGTGTAAGAACTGAATATATATGCGTGAGAACTGAATATATATGCGTAAGAACTGAATATATGCGTAAGAACTGAATATATATGCATAAGAACTGAATATATGCGTAAGAACTGAATATATATGCGTAAGAACGGAATATATATGTGTAAGAACTGAATATATATGTGTAAGAACTGAATAAATATGTGTAAAAACTGAATATATATGTGTAAGAACTGAATATATATGTGTAAGAACTGAATATATATGTGTAAGAACTGAATATATATGCGTAAGTATTGAATATATGCGTAAGAACTGAATATATATGCGTAAGAACGGAATATATATTTGTAAGAACTGAATTTATATGTGTAAGAACCTGAATATATATGTGTAAGAACTGAATATATATGTGTAAGAACTGAATATATATGTGTAAGAACTGAATATATATGCGTAAGAACTGAATATATATGTGTAAGAACTGAATATATATGCGTAAGAACTGAATATATGCGTAAGAACTGAATATATATGCGTAAGAACGGAATATATATTTGTAAAAACTGAATATATATGTGTAAGAACTGAATATATATGTGTAAGAACTAAATATATATGCGTAAGTATTGAATATATGCGTAAGAACTGAATATATATGCGTAAGAACGGAATATATATTTGTAAGAACTGAATATATAAGTGTAAGAACTGAATATATATGTGTAAGAACGGAATATATATGCCTCTAAACTGAATATATATGCGTAAGAACGGAATATATATGCGTAAGAACGGAATATATATGCGTAAGAACGGAATATATATGCGTAAGAACGGAATATATATGTGTAAGAACTTGATATATATGTATAAGAACTGAATATATATGTGTCAGAACTGAATATATATGCGTAAGAACTGTATATATGCGTAAGAACTGAAAATATATGCGTAAGAACTGAATATATGCGTAAGAACGGAATATATATGCGTAAGAACGGAATATATATGTGTAAGAAATGGATATATATGTGTAAGAACTGAATATATATATGTGTCAGAACTGAATATATATGCGTAAAAACTGAATATATATACGTAAGAACAGAATATATGTAAGAACTGAATATAATGCGTAAGAACTGAATATATATGCGTAAGAACTGAATATATATGTGTAAGAACTGAATATATATGTTTAAGAACTGAATATATATGTGTAAGAACTGAATATATATGCGTAAGAACGGAATATATATGCGTAAGAACGGAATATATATGCGTAAGAACGGAATATATATGCGTAAGAACGGAATATATATGCGTAAGAACTGAATATATATGTGTAAGAACTGAATATATGTGTGTAAGAACTGAATATATATGTGTAAGAACTGAATATATATGCGTAAGAAAGGAATATATATGCGTAAGAACTGAATATATATGCGTAAGAACGGAATATATATGCGTAAGAACTGAATATATATGTGTAAGAACTGAATATATATGCGTGAGAACTGAATATATATTCGTAAGAACTGAATATATGCCTAAGAACTGAATATATATGCGTAAGAACGGAATATATATTTGTAAGAACTGAATATATATGTGTAAGAACTGAATATATATGTGTAAGAACTGAATATATATGCGTAAGAAAGGAATATATATGCGTAAGAACTGAATATATATGCGTAAGAACGGAATATATATGCGTAAGAACTGAATATATATGTGTAAGAACTGAATATATATGCGTGAGAACTGAATATATATGCGTAAGAACTGAATATATGCGTAAGAACTGAATATATATGCATAAGAACTGAATATATGCGTAAGAACTGAATATATATGCGTAAGAACGGAATATATATGTGTAAGAACTGAATATATATGTGTAAGAACTGAATAAATATGTGTAAAAACTGAATATATATGTGTAAGAACTGAATATATATGTGTAAGAACTGAATATATATGTGTAAGAACTGAATATATATGCGTAAGTATTGAATATATGCGTAAGAACTGAATATATATGCGTAAGAACGGAATATATATTTGTAAGAACTGAATTTATATGTGTAAGAACCTGAATATATATGTGTAAGAACTGAATATATATGTGTAAGAACTGAATATATATGTGTAAGAACTGAATATATATGCGTAAGAACTGAATATATATGTGTAAGAACTGAATATATATGCGTAAGAACTGAATATATGCGTAAGAACTGAATATATATGCGTAAGAACGGAATATATATTTGTAAAAACTGAATATATATGTGTAAGAACTGAATATATATGTGTAAGAACTAAATATATATGCGTAAGTATTGAATATATGCGTAAGAACTGAATATATATGCGTAAGAACGGAATATATATTTGTAAGAACTGAATATATAAGTGTAAGAACTGAATATATATGTGTAAGAACGGAATATATATGCCTCTAAACTGAATATATATGCGTAAGAACGGAATATATATGCGTAAGAACGGAATATATATGCGTAAGAACGGAATATATATGCGTAAGAACGGAATATATATGTGTAAGAACTTGATATATATGTATAAGAACTGAATATATATGTGTCAGAACTGAATATATATGCGTAAGAACTGTATATATGCGTAAGAACTGAAAATATATGCGTAAGAACTGAATATATGCGTAAGAACGGAATATATATGCGTAAGAACGGAATATATATGTGTAAGAAATGGATATATATGTGTAAGAACTGAATATATATATGTGTCAGAACTGAATATATATGCGTAAAAACTGAATATATATACGTAAGAACAGAATATATGTAAGAACTGAATATAATGCGTAAGAACTGAATATATATGCGTAAGAACTGAATATATATGTGTAAGAACTGAATATATATGTTTAAGAACTGAATATATATGTGTAGGAACTGAATATATATGCGTAAGAACGGAATATATATGCGTAAGAAATGAATATATGTGTAAGAACTGAATATATATGCGTAAGAACGGAATATATATGCGTAAGAACTGAATATATATGCGTAAGAAAGGAATATATAAGCATAAGAACGGAATATGTATGCGTAAGAACTGAACATATATGTGTAAGAACTGAATATATATGCGTAAGAACTGAAAATATTAGCGTAAGAACTGAATATATACGTAAGAACGGAATATATATGCGTAAGAACGGAATATATATGTGTAAGAACTGAATATATATGTGTAAGAACTGAATATATATGTGTCAGAACTGAATATATATGCGTAAGAAGTAAATATATGTGTAAGAACTGAATATATTTGCGTAAGAACGGAATATATATGCGTAAGAACTGAATAAATATGCGTAAGAACGGAATATATATGCATATGAATGGAAAATATATTCGTAAGAACTGAACATATAAGCGTAAGAACTGAATATATATGCGTAAGAACTGAATATATATGCGTAAGAACTGAATATATGAGTAAGAACTGAATATATATGCGTAAGTACGGAATATATATGTGTAAGAACTGAATATTTATGTGTCAGATCGGAATATATATGCGTAAGAACGAAAAATATATGCATAAGAACTGAATATATATGTGTAAGAACTGAATATATATGCTTAAGCACTGAATATATATGCGTAAGAACTGAATATATATGTGTAAGAACTGAATATATGCGTAAGAACTGAATATATATGCGTAAGAACGGAATATATATTTGTAAGAACTGAATATATATGTGTCAGAACTGAATATATGTGTGTAAGAACTGAATATATATGTGTAAAAACTGAATATATATGTGTAAGAACTGAATATATATGTGTAAGAACTGAATATATATGTGTAAGAACTGAACATATATGCGTAAGAACTGAATACATATGTGTAAGAACTGAATATATATGCGTAATTACTGAATATATGCGTAAGAACTGAATATATATGCGTAAGAACGGAATATATATTTGTAAGAACTGAATATATATGTGTAAGAACCTGAATATATACGTGTAAGAACTGAATATATATGTGTAAGAACTGAATTTATATATGTGTAAGAACTGAATATGTATGCGTAAGAACTGAATATATATGCGTAAGAACTGAATATATGCGTAAGAACTGAATATATATGCGTAAGAACTGAATATATATTTGTAAGAACTGTATATATATGTGTAAGTACTGAATATATATTTGTAAGAACTTAATATATATGTGTAAGAACTGAATATATATGTGTAAGAACTGAATATATATGTGTAAGAACTGAATATATATGCGTAAGAACGGAATATATATGCCTCTAAACTAAATATATATGCGTAAGAACGGAATATATATGCGTAAGAACGGAATATATATGCGTAAGAACGGAATATATATGTGTCAGAACTGAATATATATGCGTAAGAACTGTATATATGCGTAAGAACTGAAAATATATGCGTAAGAACTGAATATATGCGTAAGAACGGAATATATATGCGTAAGAACGGAATATATATGTGTAAGAACTGGATATATATGTGTAAGAACTGAATATATATATGTGTCAGAACTGAATATATATGCGTAAGAACTGAATATATATACGTAAGAACAGAATATATATGCGTAAGAACTGAATATAATGCGTAAGAACTGAATATATATGCGTAAGAACTTAATATATGTGTTAGAACTGAATATATATGCGTAAGAACTGAATATATATGTGTAATAACTGAATATATATGTGTAAGAACTAAATATATATGCGTAAGAACGGAATATATATGCGTAAGAACTGATAATATATGCGTAAGAACTGAATAAATATGCGTAAGTACTGAATATGCGTAAGAACTGAATATTTATGAGTAAGAACTGAATATATATGTGTAAGAACTGAATATATATGTTTAAGAACTGAATATATATGTGTAAGAACTGAATATATATGCGTAAGAACTGTATATATACGTAAGAAATGAAAATATATGCGTAAGAACTGAATATATGCGTAAGAACGGAATATATATGCGTAAGAAAGGAATATATATGTGTAAGAACTGGATATATATGTGTAAGAACTGAATATATATATATGTGTCAGAACTGAATATATATGCGTAAGAACTGAATATATATACGTAAGAACAGAATATATATGCGTAAGAACTGAATATAATGCGTAAGAACTGAATATATATGCGTAAGAACTTAATATATGTGTTATAACTGAATATATATGCTTAAGAACTGAATATATATGTGTAATAACTGAATATATATGTGTAAGAACTAAATATATATGCGTAAGAACGGAATATATATGCGTAAGAACTGATAATATATGCGTAAGAACTGAATAAATATGCGTAAGTACTGAATATGCGTAAGAACTGAATATTTATGCGTAAGAACGGAATATATATGTGTAAGAACTGAATATATATGTTTAAGAACTGAATATATATGTGTAAGAACTGAATATATATGCGTAAGAACGGAATATATATGCGTAAGAAATGAATATATGTGTAAGAACTGAATATATATGCGTAAGAACGGAATATATATGCGTAAAAACTGAATATATATGCGTAAGAACGGAATATATAAGCATAAGAACGGAATATGTATGCGTAAGAACTGAACATATATGCGTAAGAACGGAATATATATGCGTAAGAACTGAAAATATATGCGTAAGAACTGAATATATGCGTAAGAACGGAATATATATGCGTAAGAACGGAATATATATGTGTAAGAACTGAATATATATGTGTAAGAACTGAATATATATGTGTCAGAACTGAATATATATGCGTAAGAACTAAATATATGTGTAAGAACTGAATATATTTGCGTAAGAACGGAATATATATGCGTAAGAACTGAATAAATATGCGTAAGAACGGAATATATATGCATAGGAACGGAAAATGTATTCGTAAAAACTGAACATATAAGCGTAAGAACTGAATATATATGCGTAAGAACTGAATATATATGCGTAAGAACTGAATATATGAGTAAGAACTGAATTTATATGTGTAAGAACCTGAATATATATGTGTAAGAACTGAATATATATGTGTAAGAACTGAATATATATGTGTAAGAACTGAATATATATGCGTAAGAACTGAATATATATGCGTAAGAACTGAATATATATGCGTAAGAACTGAATATATGCGTAAGAACTGAATATATATGTGTAAGAACGGAATATATATTTATAAAAACTGAAAATATATGTGTAAGAACTGAATATATATGTGTAAGAACTGAATATATATGCGTAAGTATTGAATATATGCGTAAGAACTGAATATATATGCGTAAGAACGGAATATATATTTGTAAGAACTGAATATATATGTGTAAGAACGGAATATATATTTGTAATAACTGAATATATATGTGTAAGAACTGAATATATATGTGTAAGAACTTAATATATATGTGTAAGAACGGAATATATATATGTGTAAGAACGGAATATATATGCCTCCAAACTGAATATATATGCGTAAGAACGGAATATATATGCGTAAGAACGGAATATATATGCGTAAGAACGGAATATATATGCGTTAGAACGGAATATATATGCGTAAGAACTGAATATATATGTGTAAGACTGAATATATATTTGTAAGAACTGATATATATGCGTTAAAACTGAAAATATATGCGTAAGAACTGAATATATGCGTAAGAACGGAATATATATGCGTAAGAATGGAATATATATGTGTAAGAACTGAATATATATGTGTAAGAACTGAATATATATGTGTAAGAACTGAATATATATGTTTAAGAACTGAATATATATGCGTAAGAACAGAATATATATGTGTAAGAACTGAATATATATGCGTAAGAACTGAATATATATGTGTAAGAACTGAATATATATTCGTAAGAACTGAATATATGCGTAAGAACTGAATATATATGCGAAAGAACGGAATATATATTTGTAAGAACTGAATATATATGTGTAAGAACTGAATATATATGTGTAAGAACTGAATATATATATGTATGTGTAAGAACTGAATATATATGTGTAAGAACTGAATATATATGTGTAAGAACTGAATATGTATGTGTAAGAACGGAGTATATATGCGTAAGAACGGAATATATATGCGTAAGAACGGAATATATATGCTTAAAAACGGAATATTTATGTTTAAGAACTGAATATATATGCGTAAGAACGGAATATATATGCGTAAGAACGGAATATATATGCGTTAGAACTGAATATATATTTGTAAGAACTAAATATATATGCGTAAAAACTGAAAATATATGCGTAAGAACTGAATATATGCGTAAGAACGGAATATATATGCGTAAGAATGGAATATATATGTGTAAGAACCTGAATATACATGCGTAAGTACTGAATATATATGTGTAAGAACTGAATATATATGTGAATATATATGTGTAAGAACTGAATATATATGTGTAAGAACTGAATATATATTTGTAAGAACTGAATATATATGCGTAAGAACTGAATATATATGTGTAAGAACTGAATAATATTTGTAAGAACTGAATATATATGCTTAAAAACTGAAAATATATGCGAAAGAACTGAACATATATGCGTAACAACAAAGTGTTGGTAACGATAATATTTTTCTTGCAATATTAAAGCAAAGGTTAAATGACAATTTTGTTCAGAATTGGCATAGTCGATTAGAAAATTCCACTAGAGCAGTTTTTTATATAAACATTGCAAAATTTCAGTTTCAATCATATCTAGATAATATAAATGTTTTCAAAATGTGCCAAGCACTAACTAAATTACGGGTGTCATCTCATAGACTGCAAATTGAAATCGGTAGGTGGTTAAACCAAATAGAATTCCTGTAAACGATAGAATATGTGTATTTTGTAATAAACTTGAAGATGAATTCCATTTTGTGTTGAAATGAGAAACATACATAATGTTAAGGAAGCAATATATTCCTAAATATTTTTATAAGAGACCAAATATGATCAAGTTTCTGGAATTACTAAACTCACAAAATAAGATATATATTCGCAAACTGTGTACCTTTGTTTTAAAAGCATTTAAGTTACGAAACGAAACACTATACAGAAATTAGCTATTTCTAAATATAATGTACGTAATATATGTGTTAAGGAAATTGTGATGAATTGTAATTTATTTATGCAAGGAAGTGTTATGTTAACGCCTTCTCATTGAATCAGCTCAGTTAAGATAAACGGCATATTTGGACATGTATTGTTTGTAATAACTATACTGTTGCCATGCTTTGTAATTGTATTTTGTATCCTCATGGGCTTTTAAGCCTATTGGAAATTAGAAATAAAGATCTATCTATCTATATGTGTCAGAACTGAATATATATGCGTACGAACGGAATATATGTGTAAGAACTGAATATATGCGTAAGCTGAATATATGCGTAAGAAAGGAATATATATGCGTAAGAACTGAATATATATGCGTAAGAACGGAATATATATGCGTAAGAACTGAATATATATGTGTAAGAACTGAATATATATGCGTGAGAACTGAATATATATGCGTAAGAACTGAATATATGCGTAAGAAACTGAATATATATGCATAAGAACTGAAATATGCGTAAGAACTGAATATATATGCGTAAGAACGAATATATATGTGTAAGAACTGAATATTATGTGTAAGAACTGAATAAATATATGTAAAAACTGAATATATATGTGTAAGAACTGAATATATATGTGTAAGAACTAATATATATGTGTAAGAACTGAATATATATGCGTAAGTATTGAATATATGCGTAAGAACTGAATATATATGCGTAAGAACGGAATATATATTTGTAAGACTGAATTATATGTGTAAGAACCTGAATATATATGTGTAAGAACTGAATATATATGTGTAAGAACTGAATATATATGTGTAAGAACTGAATATATATGCGTAAGAACTGAATATATATGTGTAAGACTGAATATATATACGTAAGAACTGAATATATGCGTAAGAACTGAATATATATGCGTAGAACGAATATATATTTGTAAAAACTGAATATATATGTGTAAGACTGAATATATATGTTTAAGAACTAAATATATATGCGTAAGTATTGAATATATGCGTAAGGAACTGAATATATATGCGTAAGAACGGAATATATATTTGTAAGAACTGAATATATAAGTGTAAGCTGAATATATATGTGTAAGAACGGAATATATATGCCTCTAAACTGAATATATATGCGTAAGAACGGAATATATATGCGTAAGAACGGAATATATATGCGTAAGAACGGAATATATATGCGTAAGAACGAATATATATGTGTAAGAACTTGATATATATGTATAAGAACTGAATATATATGTGTCAGAACTGAATATATATGGCGTAAGAACTGTATATATGCGTAAGAATGAAATATATGCGTAAGAACTGAATATATGCGTAAGAACGGAATATATATGCGTAAGAACGAATATATATGTGTAAGAAATGGATATATATGTGTAAGAACTGAATATATATATGTGTCAGAACTGAATATATATGCGTAAGAACTGAATATATATACGTAAGAACAGAATATATGTAAGAACTGAATATAATGCGTAAGAACTGAATATATATGCGTAAGAACTGAATATATATGTGTAAGAACTGAATATATATGTTTAAGAACTGAATATATATGTGTAAGAACTTAATATATATGCGTAAGAACGGAATATATATGCGTAATAAATGAATATATGTGTAAGAACTGAATATATATGCGTAAGAACGGAATATATATGCGTAAGAACTGAATATATATGCGTAAGAAAGGAATATATAAGCATAAGAACGGAATATGTATGCGTAAGAACTGAACATATATGCGTAAGAACTGAATATACATGCGTAAGAACTGAAAATATATGCGTTAGAACTGAATATATACGTAAGAACGGAATATATATGTGTAGAACTGGATATATATGTGTAAGAACTGAATATATATATGTGTCAGAACTGAATATATATGCGTAAGAACTGAATATATATACGTAAGAACAGAATATATATGCGTAAGAACTGAATATAATGCGTAAGAACTGAATATATAGCGTAAGAACTTAATATATGTGTTAGAACTGAATATATATGCGTAAGAACTGAATATATATGTGTAATAACTGAATATATATGTGTAAGAACTAAATATATATGCGTAAGAACGGAATATATATGCGTAAGAACTGATAATATATGCGTAAGAACTGAATAATATGCGTAAGTACTGAATATGCGTAAGAACTGAATATTTATGCGTAAGAACTGAATATATATGTGTAAGAACTGAATATATATGTTTAAGAACTGAATATATATGTGTAAGAACTGAATATATATGCGTAAGAACTGTATATATGCGTAAGAAATGAAAATATATGCGTAAGAACTGAATATATGCGTAGAACGGAATATATATGCGTAAGAAAGGAATATATATGTGTAAGAACTGGATATATATGTGTAAGAACTGAATATATATATGTGTCAGACTGAATATATATCCGTAAGACTGAATATATATACGTAAGAACAGAATATATATGCGTAAGAACTGAATATAATGCGTAAGAACTGAATATATATGCATAAGAACTTAATATATGTGTTATAACTGAATATATATGCTTAAGAACTGAATATATATGTGTAATAACTGAATATATATGTGTAAGAACTAAATATATATGCGTAAGAACGGAATATATATGCGTAAGAACTGATAATATATGCGTAAGAACTGAATAAATATGCGTAAGTACTGAATATGCGTAAGAACTGAATATTTATGCGTAAGAACTGAATATATATGTGTAAGAACTGAATATATATGTTTAAGAACTGAATATATATGTGTAAGAACTGAATATATATGCGTAAGAACGGAATATATATGCGTAAGAAATGAATATATGTGTAAGAACTGAATATATATGCGTAAGAACGGAATATATATGCGTAAAAACTGAATATATTTGCGTAAGAACTGAATATATATGCGTAAGAACTGAAAATATATGCGTAAGAACTGAATATATGCGTAAGAACGGAATATATATGCGTAAGAACGGAATATATATGTGTAAGAACTGAATATATATGTGTAAGAACTGAATATATATGTGTAAGAACTGAAAATATATGCGTAAGAACAGAATATATATGCGTAAGAACTGAATATATATGTGTAAGAACGGAATATATATGCGTAAATACTGAATATATATGTGTAAGAACTGAATATATATGCGTAAGAGCTGAATATATATGTGTAAGAACTGAATATATATGCGTAAGAACTGAATATATATGCGTAAGAATGGAATATATATGCCTAAGAACGGAATATATATTTGTAAGAACTGAATATATATGTGTAAGAACTGAATATATATGTGTAAGAACTTAATATATATGTGTAAGAACTGAATATATATGTGTAAGAACTGAATATATATCTGTAAGAACTGAATATATATGCGTAAGAACGGAATATATATGCCTCTAAACTAAATATATATGCGTAAGAACGTAATATATATGCGTAAGAACGGAATATATATGCGTAAGAACGGAATATATATGTGTCAGAACTGAATATATATGCGTAAGAACTGTATATATGCGTAAGAACTGAAAATATATGCGTAAGAACTGAATATATGCGTAAGAACGGAATATATATGCGTAAGAACGGAATATATATGTGTAAGAACTGGATATATATGTGTAAGAACTGAATATATATATGTGTCAGAACTGAATATATATGCGTAAGAACTGAATATATATCAGTAAGAACAGAATATTTATGCGTAAGAACTGAATATAATGCGTAAGAACTGAATATATATGCGTAAGAACTTAATATATGTGTTAGAACTGAATATATATGCGTAAGAACTGAATATATATGTGTAATAACTGAATATATATGTGTAAGAACTAAATATATATGCGTAAGAACGGAATATATATGCGTAAGAACTGATAATATATGCGTAAGAACTGAATAAATATGCGTAAGTACTGAATATGCGTAAGAACTGAATATTTATGCGTAAGAACTGAATATATATGTGTAAGAACTGAATATATATGTTTAAGAACTGAATATATATGTGTAAGAACTGAATATATATGCGTAAGAACGGAATATATATGCGTAAGAAATGAATATATGTGTAAGAACTGAATATATATGCGTAAGAACGGAATATATATGCGTAAGAAATGAATATATATGCGTAAGAACGGAATATATAAGCATAAGAACGGAATATGTATGCGTAAGAACTGAACATATATGCGTAAGAACTGAATATATATGCGTAAGAACTGAAAATATATGCGTAAGAACTGAATATATGCGTAAGAACGGAATATATATGCGCAAGAACGGAATATATATGTGTAAGAACTGAATATATATGTGTAAGAACTGAATATATATGTGTCAGAACTGAATATATATGCGTAAGAACTAAATATATGTGTAAGAACTGAATAAATTTGCGTAAGAACGGAATATATATGCGTAAGAACTGAATAAATATGCGTAAGAACGGAATATATATGCATAGGAACGGAAAATATATTCGTAAGAACTGAACATATAAGCGTAAGAACTGAATATATATGCGTAAGAACTGAATATATATGCGTAAGAACTGAATATATGAGTAAGAACTAAATATATATACGTAAGTACGGAATATATATGTGTAAGAACTGAATATATATGCCTCAGATCGGAATATATATGCGTAAGAACGGAAAATATATGCATAAGAACTGAATATATATGTGTAAGAACTGAATATATATGCTTAAGAACTGAATATATATGCGTAAGAACTGAATATATATGTGTAAGAACTGAATATATGCGTAAGAACTGAATATATATGCGTAAGAACGGAATATATATTTGTAAGAACTGTATAAATATGTGTCAGAACTGAATATATGTGTGTAAGAACTGAATATATATATGTAAAAACTGAATATATATGCGTAAGAACTGAATACATATGTGTAAGAACTGAATATATATGCGTAAATACTGAATATATGCGTAAGAACTGAATATATATGCGTAAGAACGGAATATATATGTGTAAGAACTGAATATATATGCGTAAGAACTGAATATATATGCGTAAGAACAGAATATATATGCGTAAGAACTGAATATATATGCGTAAGAACTGAAGATATATGCGTAAGAACTGAATATATATGCGTAAGAACTGAATATATATGTGTAAGAACTCAATATATATGTGTAAGAACTGAATATATATGCGTAAGAACTGAATATATATGCGTAAGAACTGAATATATATGCGTAAGAACAGAATATATATGTGTAAAAACTGAATATATATGCGTAAGAACTGAATATATATGCGTAAGAACTGAAGATATATGCGTAAGAACTGAATATATATGCGTAAGAACTGAATATATATGTGTAAGAACTCAATATATATGTGTAAGAACTGAATATATATGCGTAAGAACTGAAGATATATGCGTAAGAACTGAATATATATGCGTAAGAACTGAATATATGTGTAAGAACTGAATATATATGCGTAAGAACGGAATATATATGCGTAAGAACTGAATATATATGCGTAAGAACGGAATATATATGCATAAGAACGGAATATATATGCGTAAGAACGGAATATAAATGCGTAAGAACTGAATATATGTGTAAGAACTGAATATATATGCGTAAGAACGGAATATAAATGCGTAAGAACTGAATATATATGCGTAAGGACGGAATATATATGCGTAAGAACGGAGTATATATGCGTGTGAACTGAATATATATGCGTAAGAACTGAATATATATGCGTAAGAACTGAATATATATGCGTTAGAACTGAATATATGAGTAAGAACTGAATATATATGTGTAAGAACTGAATATATATGTGTAAGAACAGAATATATATATGTAAGAACTGAATATATATGTGTATGAACTGAATATATATGTGTAAGAACTGAATATATATGTGTAAGAACTGAATATATATGCGTAAGAACTGAATATATATGCGTAGGAACGGAATATATATGCCTAATAACGGAATATATATGCATAAGAACTGAATATATATGTGTAAGAACTGAATATATATTTGTAAGAACTGAATATATATTTGTAAGAACTGAATATATATGTGTAAGAACTGAATATATATGTGTAAGAACTGAATATATATGTGTAAGAACTGAATATATATGTGTAAGAACTGAATATATATTTGTAAGAACTGAATATATATGTGTAAGAACTGAAAATATATGTGTAAGAACTGAATATATATGCGTAAGAACTGAATATATATGTGTAAGCACTGAATACCTATGCGTAAGTACTGAATATATGCGAAAGAACTGAATATATATGCGTAAGAATGGAATATATATTTGTAAGAACTGTATATATGTGTAAGAACCTGAATATATATGTGTAAGAACTGAATATATATGTGTAAGTACTGAATATATTTGTGTAAGAACTGAATATATATGCGTAAGAACTGAATATATATGTGTAAGAAGTGAAAATATATGCGTAAGAACTGAATATATGCGTAAGAACTGAATATATATGCGTTTAACGGAGTATATATTTGTAAGAACTGAATATATATGTGTAAGAACTGAATATATATGTGTAAGTACTAAATATATATGTGTAAGAACTGAATATATATGTGTAAGAACTGAATATATATGTGTAAGAACTGAATATTTATGCGTAAGAACGGAATATATATGCCTCTAAACAGAATATATATGCGTAAGAACGGAATATATATGCGTAAGAACGGAATATATATGCGTAATAACGGAATATATATGTGTAATAACTGGATATATATGTGTAATAACTGAATATATATGCGTAAGAACTGAATATATATGCGTAAGAACTGAATATATATGTGTAAGAACTGAATATATATGTGTAAGAACTGAATATATATGTGTAAGAACTGAATATATATGCGTAAGAACGGAATATATATGCGTAAGAACTGAATATATGTGTAAAAACTGAATATATATGCGTAAGAACGGAATATATATGCGTAAGAACTGAATATATATGCGTAAGAACGGAATATATATGCATAAGAACGGAATATATATGCGTAAGAACGGAATATAAATGCGTAAGAACTGAATATATGTGTAAGAACTGAATATATATGCGTAAGAACGGAATATAAATGCGTAAGAACTGAATATATATGCGTAAGGATGGAATATATATGCGTAAGAACGGAGTATATATGCGTGTGAACTGAATATATATGCGTAAGAACTGAATATATATGCGTAAGAACTGAATATATATGCGTTAGAACTGAATATATGAGTAAGAACTGAATATATATGTGTAAGAACTGAATATATATGTGTAAGAACAGAATATATATATGTAAGAACTGAATATATATGTGTATGAACTGAATATATATGTGTAAGAACTGAATATATATGTGTAAGAACTGAATATATATGCGTAAGAACTGAATATATATGCGTAAGAACGGAATATATATGCCTAATAACGGAATATATATGCGTAAGAACGGAATATATATGCTTAAGAACGGAATATATATGGGTAAGAACGGAATATATATGCGTAAGAACTGAATATATATGTGTAAGAACTGAATATATGCGTAATAACGGAATATATATGCATCAGAACGGAATATATATGTGTAATAACTGAATATATATGTGTAAGAACTAAATATATATGTGTAATAACTGAATATATATGCGTAAGAACGGAATATATATGCGTAAGAAATGAATATATATGCGTAAGAACTGAATTTATGCGAAAGAACGGAATATATATGCGTAAGAACGGAATATATATACGTAAGAACTTAATATATATGCGAAATAGCGGAAAATATATGCGTAAGAACTGAATATATGCGTAAGAATGGAATATATATGCGTAAGAACGGCATATATATGTGTAAGAACTGAATATATATGTGTCAGAACTGAATATATGCGTAAGAACTGAACATATATGCGTAAGAACTGAATATATATTTGTAAGAACTGAATATATATGTGTAAGAACTGAATATATATGTGTAAGAACTGAATATATATGTGTAAGAGCTGAATATATATGCGTAAGATCGGAATATATATGCGTAAGAACGGAATATATATGCGTAAGAACCGAATATATATGTGTAAGAACTGAATATATATGTGTAAGAAATAAATATATATGCGTAAGAACAGAATATATATGTGTAAGAACTGAATATATATGCGTAAGAACTGAATAGATGCGTAAGAACTGAATATATATGCGTAAGAACTGAATTTATGCGTAAGAACTGAATATATATGCGTAAGAACGGAATATATATGTGTAAGAACTGAATATATATGTGTAAGAACTGAATATATAAGTATAAGAATTGAATATATATGTTTAAGAACTGAATATATATGTGTAAAAACTGAATATATATGAGTAAGAACTGAATATATATGCATAAGAACTGAATATATATGTGTAAGAACTGAATATATATGCGTAAGCACTGAATATATGCGTGAGAACTGAATATATATTTGTAAGAACTGAATATATATTTGTAAGAACTGAATATATATGTGTAAGAACTGAATATATATGTGTAAGAACTGAATATAATATGTGTAAGAACTTAATATATATATGTAAGAACTGAATATATATGTGTAAAAACTGAATATATATGCGTAAGAACTGAATATATGCGTAAGAACTGAATATATATGCGTAAGAACGGAATATATATTTGTAAGAACTGAATATATATGTGAAAGAACTGAATATATATGTGTAAGAACTGAATATATATGCGTAAGAACTGAATATATATGTGTAAGAACTGAATATATATGCGTAAGAATTGAATATATGCGTAAGAACTGAATATATATGCGTAAGAACGAAATATATATTTGTAAGAAATGAATATATATGTGTAAGAACTGAATATATATGTGTAAGAACTGAATATATATGTGTAAGAACTTAATATATATGCGTGAGATCGGAATATATATGCGTAAGAACGTAATATATATGCGTAAGAACTGAATATATATGTGTAAGAACTGAATATATATGCGTAAGCACTGAATATATATGCGTAAGAACTGAATATATATGCTTAAGAACTGAATATATGCGTAAGAACTGAATATATATGCGTAAGAACGGAATATATATTTGTAAGAATTGAATATATATGTGTAAGAACTGAATATATATGTGTAAGAACTGAATATATATGTGTAAGAACTGAATATATATGTGTAAGCACTGAATATATATATATAAGAACTGAATATATATGTGTAAGAACTGAATATATATGTGTAAGAACTGAATATATATGCGTAAGAACTGAATATATATGTGTAAGAACTGAATATCTATGCGTAAGTACTGAATATATGCGAAAGAACTGAATATATATGCGTAAGAATGGAATATATATTTGTAAGAACTGAATATATATGTGTAAGAACCTGAATATATATGTGTAAGAACTGAATATATATGTGTAAGTACTTAATATATATGTGTAAGAACTGAATATATATGCGTAAGAACTGAATATATATGTGTAAGAACTGAATATATATGTGTAAGAACTGAATATATATGCGTAAGAACTGAATATATATGTGTAAGAACTGAATATCTATGCGTAAGTACTGAATATATGCGAAAGAACTGAATATATATGCGTAAGAATGGAATATATATTTGTAAGAACTGAATATATATGTGTAAGAACCTGAATATATATGTGTAAGAACTGAATATATATGTGTAAGTACTGAATATATATGTGTATGAACTGAATATATATGCGTAAGAACTGAATATATATGTGTAAGAAGTGAATATATATGCGTAAGAACTGAATATATGCGTAAGAACTGAATATATATGCGTAAGAACGGAATATATATTTGTAAGAACTGAATATATATGTGTAAGAACTGAATATATATGTGTAAGTACTAAATATATACGTGTAAGAACTGAATATATATGTGTAAGAACTGAATATATATGTGTAAGAACTGAATATTTATGCGTAAGAACAGAATATATATGCCTCTAAACTGAATATATATGCGTAAGAACGGAATATATATGCGTAAGAACGGAATATATATGCGTAATAACGGAATATATATGTGTAATAACTGGATATATATGTGTAATAACTGAATATATATGCGTAAGAACTGAATATATATGCGTAAGAACTGAATATATATGTGTAAGAACTGAATATATATGTGTAAGAACTGAATATATATGTGTAAGAACTGAATATATATGCGTAAGAACGGAATATATATGCGTAAGCACTGAATATATGTGTAAGAACTGAATATATATGCGTAAGAACGGAATATATATGCGTAAGAACTGAATATATATGCGTAAGAACGGAATATATATGCATAAGAACGGAATATATATGCGTAAGAACTGAATATATATGCGTAAGAACTGAATATATATGCGTAAGAACTGAATATATATGCGTAAGAACGGAATATATATGTGTAAGAACTGAATATATATGTGTAAGAACTGAATATATATGTGTAAGAACTGAATATATATGTGTAAGAACAGAATATATATATGTAAGAACTGAATATATATGTGTATAAACTGAATATATATGTGTAAGAACTAAATATATATGTGTAAGAACTGAATATATATGCGTAAGAACTGAATATATATGCGTAAGAACGGAATATATATGTGTAAGAACTGAATATATATGTGTAAGAACTGAATATATATGCGTTAGAACGGAATATATATGTGTAATAACTGAATATATATGTGTAAGAACTGAATATATATGTGTAAGAACTGAATATATATGTGTAAGAACAGAATATATATATGTAAGAACTGAATATATATGTGTATGAACTGAATATATATGTGTAAGAACTGAATATATATGTGTAAGAACTGAATATATATGCGTAAGAACTGAATATATATGCGTAAGAACGGAATATATATGCCTAATAACGGAATATATATGCGTAAGAACGGAATATATATGCGTAAGAACGGAATATATATGGGTAAGATCGGAATATATATGTGTAAGAACTGAATATATATGTGTAAGAACTGAATATATGCGTAATAACGGAATATATATGCATCAGAACGGAATATATATCTGTAAGAACTGAATATATATGTGTAAGAACTAAATATATATGTGTAATAACTGAATATATATGCGTAAGAACGGAATATATATGCGTAAGAAATGAATATATGCGTAAGAACTGAATTTATGCGTAAGAACGGAATATATATGCGTAAGAACGGAATATATATACGTTAGAACTTAATATATATGCGAAAGAGCGGAAAATATATGCGTAAGAACTGAATATATGCGTAAGAATGGAATATATATGCGTAAGAACGGCATATATATGTGTAAGAACTGAATATATATGTGTCAGAACTGAATATATATGCGTAAGAACTGAATATATATGCGTAAGAACTGAATATATATGTGTAAGAACTGAATATATATGTGTAAGAACGGAATATATATGCGTAGATACTGAATATATATGTGTAAGAACTGAATATATAAGCGTAAGAACCGAATATATATGTGTAAGAACCGAATATATATGCGTTAGAACTGAATATATGCGTAGGAACTGAATATATATGCGTAATAACGGAATATATATTTGTAAGAACTGAATATATATGTGTAAGAACTGAATATATATGTGTAAGAACTGAATATATATGTGTAAGAACGGAATATATATGTGTAAGAACTGAATATATATGCGTAAGAACAGAATATATATGCCTAAGAACTGAATATATATGCGTAAGAAAGGAATATATATGCGTAAGAACGGAATATATATGCGTAAGAACGGAATATATATGCGTAAGAACTGAATATATATTTGTAAGAACTGAATATATATGTGTAAGAACTGAATATATATTGGTAAGAACTGAATATATATGTGTAAGAACTGAATATATATGTGTAAAAACTGAATATATATGTGTAAGAACTGAATATATATGTGTAAGTACGGAATATATATGTGTAAGAACTGAATATATATGCGTAAGAACTGAATATATATGTGTAAGAACTGAATATATATGCGTAAGAACTGAATATATGCGTAAGAACTGAACATATATGCGTAAGAACTGATATATATTTGTAAGAACTGAATATATATGTGTAAGAACTGAATATATATGTGTAAGAACTGAATATATATGTGTAAGAGCTGAATATATATGCTTAAGATCGGAATATATATGCGTAAGAACGGAATATATATGCGTAAGAACCGAATATATATGTGTAAGAACTGAATATATATGTGTAATAACTAAATATATATGCGTAAGAACAGAATATATATGTGTAAGAACTGAATATATATGCGTAAGAACTGAATAGATGCGTAAGAACTGAATATATATGCGTAAGAACTGAATTAATGCGTAAGAACTGAATATATATTCGTAAGAACGGAATATATATGTGTAAGAACTGAATATATATGTGTAAGAACTGAATATATAAGTATAAGAATTGAATATATATGTTTAAGAACTGAATATATATGTGTAAAACTGAATATATATGAGTAAGAACTGAATATATATGCATAAGAACTGAATATATATGTGTAAGAACTGAATATATATGCGTAAGAACTGAATATATGCGTAAGAACTGAATATATATTTGTAAGAACTGAATATATATTTGTAAGAACTGAAAATATATGTGTAAGAACTGAATATATATGTGTAAGAACTGAATATAATATGTGTAAGAACTTAATATATATATGTAAGAACTGAATATATATGTGTAAAAACTGAATATATATGCGTAAGAACTGAATATATGCGTAAGAACTGAATATATATGCGTAAGAACGGAATATATATTTGTAAGAACTGAATATATATGTGAAAGAACTGAATATATATGTGTAAGAACTGAATATATATGCGTAAGAACTGAATATATATGTGTAAGAACTGAATATATATGCGTAAGAATTGAATATATGCGTAAGAACTGAATATATATGCGTAAGAACGAAATATATATTTGTAAGAACTGAATATATATGTGTAAGAACTGAATATATATGTGTAAGAACTGAATATATATGTGTAAAAACTTAATATATATGCGTGAGATCGGAATATATATGCGTAAGAACGTAATATATATGCGTAAGAACTGAATATATATGTGTAAGAACTGAATATATATGCGTAAGAACTGAATATATATGCGTAAGAACTGAATATATATGCTTAAGAACTGAATATATGCGTAAGAACTGAATATATATGCGTAAGAACGGAATATATATTTGTAAGAATTGAATATATATGTGTAAGAACTTAATATATATGTGTAAGAACTGAATATATATGTGTAAGAACTTAATATATATGTGTAAGCACTGAATATATATATATAAGAACTGAATATATATGTGTAAGAACTGAATATATATGTGTAAGAACTGAATATATATGCGTAAGAACTGAATATATATGTGTAAGAACTGAATATCTATGCATAAGTACTGAATATATGCGAAAGAACTGAATATATATGCGTAAGAATGGAATATATATTTGTAAGAACTGAATATATATGTGTAAGAACCTGAATATATATGTGTAAGAACTGAATATATATGTGTAAGTACTGAATATATATGTGTAAGAACTGAATATATATGCGTAAGAACTGAATATATATGTGTAAGAACTGAATATATATGTGTAAGAACTGAATATATATGCGTAAGAACTGAATATATATGTGTAAGAACTGAATATCTATGCGTAAGTACTGAATATATGCGAAAGAACTGAATATATATGCGTAAGAATGGAATATATATTTGTAAGAACTGAATATATATGTGTAAGAACCTGAATATATATGTGTAAGAACTGAATATATATGTGTAAGTACTGAATATATATGTGTATGAACTGAATATATATGCGTAAGAACTGAATATATATGTGTAAGAAGTGAATATATATGCGTAAGAACTGAATATATGCGTAAGAACTGAATATATATGCCTAAGAACGGAATATATATTTGTAAGAACTGAATATATATGTGTAAGAACTGAATATATATGTGTAAGTACTAAATATATATGTGTAAGAACTGAATATATATGTGTAAGAACTGAATATATATGTGTAAGAACTGAATATTTATGCGTAAGAACAGAATATATATGCCTCTAAACTGAATATATATGTGTAAGAACGGAATATATATGCGTAAGAACGGAATATATATGCGTAATAACGGAATATATATGTGTAATAACTGGATATATATGTGTAATAACTGAATATATATGCGTAAGAACTGAATATATATGCGTAAGAACTGAATATATATGTGTAAGAACTGAATATATATGTGTAAGAACTGAATATATATGTGTAAGAACTGAATATATATGCGTAAGAACGGAATATATATGCGTAAGCACTGAACATATGTGTAAGAACTGAATATATATGCGTAAGAACGGAATATATATGCGTAAGAACTGAATATATATCTATCTATCTTCCTTTAATGCCAAACCCCTGCTGGGGACCTAGGCATGCGTCGTCATACCGACAAAGACTGTTAGTATTTTAAAAATATATATAAAAGAAATTTAAGAAAAACATTGAAGTTTTTGGATGTTAGGTTTAAAAATAAAAACAAACATTGAATTTATGGTGAGATATGTTCAATTCTGCTGACTGCAGAATTGAACTGTTCTATATTGGGTAATATAGGGATGTCAGGAGCTAATGAATTCCAGTGGAAGACTGTTCTGGGGAAAAAGGAGAATTTGTAGTAGTCAGCGGTTGCGTCAATTAATTTGAAAGCAAGCGAGTGTGAATGTCGGGATTGTCTGTTCGTCAGTGTCATGTAATCTTCTAGAGGGATAGCTACCAGGTCATTTGTGATCTTGTAACAAAGTGAGAGTCGACTGTCGATACGTCTTTGGTCTAGTCTTCTCCACTGTAGGGACTGGAGCATCTCAGTGACACTACTGGTCCGTCTGTAGTCGTGTTTTGCCCAGCGTGCTGCCCGGCGCTGTACGGCCTCGATCTGGTTTATGGCAGTCTCAGTATGAGGTGACCAGATACTTGAGCAGTACTCCAGCTGAGGGCGGACAAGAGTTTTATAGGCCATGGACTTTAGATCTTCAGAATGAACCTTGATGTTTGATTTGCTTTTTTGGTGATGTTGTTGATGTGTGTGTTCCATTGTAAGTCCTCTGCAATAGTGAGGCCTAAGTATTTTGCAGAGGAGGTAGACTCAAGTTTAGTGTTATGTAAGTAATAGGTTGTGTCGATGTGTTTCTTTAACCTTGTGATGTGTATAACTTGACATTTTGACGGGTTAAACTCCATGTCCCACTGTTTTTCCCAATGTTCAAGAGTGCATAAGTCTGTCTGTAGTGTTTGTGATTGTTTTTCTTGAGTGATTGCAAGGTATATGGCAGTGTCATCTGCAAATAACCGGACCCGAGAGTTTATCTGAGAGGGAAGATCATTTATGTATGCAAGAAACAGTTGGGGGCCTAGTACGGATCCTTGGGGCACTCCAGATGAGACTGATATGCTTGATGACTGGGATCCGTTAACAACTACACACTGTGTGCGGTTGTTGAGAAATGACCTGATCCACGTTAGGGTGGTCCCTCTTATTCCATATTGGGACAGTTTGAGAAGCAGTTTCTCATGGTTGACTTTATCAAATGCTTTGCTGAAGTCAAGTAGTATAAGGTCTACTTGCTTCTTGGCGGTCACTGATTTGTACAGTTCATCCACAAGCATTGTTAGCTGCGTTTCGCAAGACCTTTTTTCTCTAAAGCCATGTTGGAGATCATAGAAGATTCCAATATTAGTGAAATGTTTTGTAATGGAGGAGGCGATAACATGTTCAAGGGTTTTACATAGAATACAGGTAAGGGATATTGGACGGTAGTTTGCAGCATTGGACTTATCGCCTTTTTTGTATGCCGGGGCTACATTGGCAGTTTTCCATATTAAGGGTAATTCTCCAGTTTTAACAGATTTCTGGAAAATCTTCTGTATGATTGGAGAAATCTCTTTGGCGAGATTTTTCAGTAAGATCGGTCTTATTTGGTCTGGGCCTGCAGCTTTATGAGGGTTTAGGTTTGTTAACAATTTTTCTATACCCTTTGTTGCTATCTCTATGTCAGGCATTTTATTTTGTGCCTTACATTCCTGAGGGGAGTTGAGACCTTGATCGCTTAGATTCTGGAGCTTCATATTACAGAGAGATTTCAGGGACAGTGGTGACCTTTGGCTAAATACTGACTGAAACTGTTCATTCAGTATTGTCGCCTTCTTAGTATCATCGGGGTAGCAGATGTTGTCCTTTTTTAGAGGAGCTACACTGGCAGAGTCTTGTTTTGAATGTTTAAGTAATGTATACAGTTTTTTATTGTTAGGTTTATTAGGTATAGTGGAATTTTGTGGACTGTTTTCTTGAATTTGGTTTACATTAAGTATGTCTTCTAGATATTTTTGGTAAGCTTGTTTAGTTTGTATGCGTGTGATGTGTTTTGTTTTTAAATAGTTTTCCCTATCCTTGGATTTCTTTGTTTTGGCCTGTTTTTTGTACTGTCTATCTCTCTTTCTGTACAACCTAGTGAGTGTTGAGTTAATCCAAGGAAATTTATCTTTAGTTCTTGCAGTTTTTGTTGGGACATATTTACTGCAAGCTGCTTGTAATGCATCAGTGAAGTGGCTCCATAGGTCTTCAACAGTGTGCGGTTGTATGCATTGGATTTTAACCTGTCCTGATGATATTGTTGCATCAGTACTTTGATCCGTTCCCAGTCAGCCTTTTTATACAAAGAAATTGTCCTGGGCTTTTGTTTATTTAACCTTGGGGCCACGTTTATATGTATCTGTACTGTGTCATGATCGCTGAGACCTGGTATGACATTTGATCTGTTGACAAGTGTAGGATTATTTGTGAGGAAGAGATCTAATACATGTTTGTCTCTTGTGGGTGCGGTAACCATTTGTTGTAGACTGTGGTCATTTATCATATTGATGAAACGTCTATAGTATGTAGGATGTTTACAATCTGAGCTGGGGCTCAGCTGGTCCCAGTCCATTTTGGGAAGGTTAAAATCACCCCCGACCCAAATGTTAGGATTTGACTTTGTGACCAGTTGCAGTGACCTATTGAATTCTTGCAGACTATGTTCATCATGTTCGTGTGGCTTGTAGTAAGAACCTATAATAAGGGGTTTCTGACCAGCAAGTTCAATTTTGACCCAGATATTTTCGCAGTCAGTTTCATAGTCTTTGACCTGTTGGGCGATTATTGTGTCGCGGACAGCAATGAATACGCCCCCACCCGTTTGTCCTATCCTGTCTCTCCTGAAGGGTGTATAGCCCATGTCAGGATCAAATATTTCATTGTCATAGTGTTTGGGTTTGAGCCAGGATTCTGTGCCAATGATTATATCTGCTTTAGTTGAGTGTAAGAGATTTTCATATTCATGTTTTTTGTCTACTATTGACCTACAATTGATTACTATTACTTTAACAGATCTTTTAATTTTATTTTTCTTAGTCTGAGGTTTGATTTTAGTTTGATTTCTTTTGGTTTTTGGTGTGGAAGTGTAATTTGGTATATTTATATCATCAAGTTGAGTTTCATTCAAAATATCAAACTGATTTTCAGATTCATATGAGTCCAGGCTTCTCGTTTGATTGGTGGTGATATTTATGTTTTCACAAGCTAAACATTTCCATACGCCTACCTTGCTGGAGTCCTGTCCCATTCGGTCATACATACTATTTGTAATGTTTTGGCAGTCAGCGTGATACCATGTATAACATCCATCACACTCTACGCATATATGCGTAAGAACGGAATATATATGCATAAGAACGGAATATATATGCGTAAGAACTGAATATATATGCGTAAGAACTGAATATATATGCGTAAAACTGAATATATATGCGGAAGAACTGAATATATATGCGTAAGAACTGAATATATGAGTAAGAACTGAATATATATGCGTAAAAACTGAATATATATGTGTAAGAACTGAATATATATGTGTAAGAAGTAAATATATATGTGTAAGAACTGAATATATGTGTAAGAACTGAAAATATGTGTGTGAAAACTGAATATATATGTGTAAGAACTGAATATATATGCGTAAGAACGGAATATATATGCCAAAGAACGGAATATATATGCGTAAGAACGGAATATGTATGCGTAAGAACGGAATATATATGCGTAAGAACGGAATATATATGCGTAAGAACTGAATATATATGCGTAAGAACTGAATATATATGCGTAAGAACTGAATATATATGCGTAATAACTGAATATATGCGTTAGAACGGAATATATATGCGTAAGAACGGAATATATATGCGTAAGAACTGAATATATATTCGTAAGAACTGAATATATATGCGTAAGAACTGAATATATGAGTAAAAACTGAATATATATGCGTAAGAACTGAATATATATGTGTAAGAATTGAATATATATGTGTAAGAAGTGAATATATATGTGTAAGAACTGAATATATATGTGTAAGATCTGAAAATATGTGTGTAAAAACTGAATATATATGTGTAAGAACTGAATATTTATGCGTAAGAACGGAATATATATGCCTCTAAACTGAATATATATGCGTAAGAACGGAATATATATGCGTAAGAACGGAATATATATGCGTAATAACGGAATATATATGTGTAATAACTGGATATATATGTGTAATAACTGAATATATATGCGTAAGAACTGAAAATATATGCGTAAGAACTGAATATATATGTGTAAGAACTGAATATATATGTGTAAGAACTGAATATATATGTGTAAGAACTGAATATATATGCGTAAGAACGGAATATATATGCGTAAGAACTGAATATATGTGTAAGAACTGAATATATATGCGTAAGAACGGAATATATATGCGTAAGAACTGAATATATATGCGTAAGAACGGAATATATATGCATAAGAACGGAATATATATGCGTAAGAACGGAATATAAATGCGTAAGGACTGAATATATGTGTAAGAACTGCATATATATGCGTAAGAACGGAATATAAATGCGTAAGAACTGAATATATATGCGTAAGGACGGAATATATATGCGTAAGAACGGAGTATATATGCGTGTGAACTGAATATATATGCGTAAGAACTGAATATATATGCGTAAGAACTGAATATATATGCGTTAGAACTGAATATATGAGTAAGAACTGAATATATATGTGTAAGAACTGAATATATATGTGTAAGAACAGAATATATATATGTAAGAACTGAATATATATGTGTATGAACTGAATATATATGTGTAAGAACTGAATATATATGTGTAAGAACTGAATATATATGCGTAAGAACTGAATATATATGCGTAAGAACGGAATATATATGCCTAATAACGGAATATATATGCGTAAGAACGGAATATATATGCGTAAGAACGGAATATATATGGGTAAGAACGGAATATATATGCGTAAGAACTGAATATATATGTGTAAGAACTGAATATATGCGTAATAACGGAATATATATGCATCAGAACGGAATATATATCTGTAAGAACTGAATATATATGTGTAAGAACTGAATATATATGCGTAAGAACTGAATATATATGTGTAAGAAGTGAATATATATGCGTAAGAACTGAATATATGCGTAAGAACTGAATATATATGCGTAAGAACGGAATATATATTTGTAAGAACTGAATATATATGTGTAAGAACTGAATATATATGTGTAAGTACTAAATATATATGTGTAAGAACTTAATATATATGTGTAAGAACTGAATATATATGTGTAAGAACTGAATATATATGCGTAAGAACAGAATATATATGCCTCTAAACTGAATATATATGCGTAAGGACGGAATATATATGCGTAAGAACGGAATATATATGCGTAATAACGGAATATATATGTGTAATAACTGGATATATATGTGTAATAACTGAATATATATGTGTAAGAACTGAATATATATGCGTAAGAACAGAATATATATGCCTCTAAACTGAATATATATGTGTAAGAACGGAATATATATGCGTAAGAACGGAATATATATGCGTAATAACGGAATATATATGTGTAATAACTGGATATATATGTGTAATAACTGAATATATATGCGTAAGAACTGAATATATATGCGTCAGAACGGAATATATATGCCAAAGAACGGAATATATATGCGTAAGAACGGAATATGTATGCGTAAGAACGGAATATATATGCGTAAGAACGGAATATATATGCGTAAGAACTGAATATATATGCGTAAGAACTGAATATATATGCGTAAGAACTGAATATATATGCGTAAGAACTGAATATATGCGTAAGAACGGAATATATATGCGTAAGAACGGAATATATATGCGTAAGAACTGAATATATATTCGTAAGAACTGAATATATATGCGTAAGAACTGAATATATGAGTAAGAACTGAATATATATGCGTAAGAACTGAATATATATGTGTAAGAATTGAATATATATGTGTAAGAAGTGAATATATATGTGTAAGAACTGAATATATATGTGTAAGATCTGAAAATATGTGTGTAAAAACTGAATATATATGTGTAAGAACTGAATATATATGCGTAAGAACGGCATATATATGCCTAAGAACGGAATATATATGCGTAAGAACGGAATATGTATGCGTAAGTACGGAATATATATGCGTAAGAACGGAATATATATGCGTAAGAACGGAATATATATGCGTAAGAACGGAATATATATGCGTAAGAACGGAATATATATGTGTAAGAACTGAATATATATGTTTAAGAACTGAATATATATGTGTAAGAACTGAATATATATGTGTAAGGACTGAATATATATGTGTAAGAACTGAATATATATGCGTAAGAACTGAATATATATGTATAAGAAGTGAATATATATGCGTAAGAACTGAATATATGCGTAAGAACTGAATATATATGCGTAAGAACGGAATATATATTTGTAAGAACTGAATATATATGTGAAAGAACTGAATATATATGTGTAAGTGCTAAATATATATGTGTAAGAACTGAATATCTATGCGTAAGTACTGAATATATGCGAAAGAACTGAATATATATGCGTAAGAATGGAATATATATTTGTAAGAACTGAATATATTTGTGTAAGAACCTGAATATATATGTGTAAGAACTGAATATATATGTGTAAGGAATGAATATATATGTGTAAGAACTGAATATATATGCGTAAGAACTGAATATATATGTGTAAGAAGTGAATATATATGCGTAAGAACTGAATATATGCGTAAGAACTGAATATATATGCGTAAAAAAGGAATATATATTTGTAAGAACTGAATATATATGTGTAAGAACTGAATATATATGTGTAAGTACTAAATATATATGTGTAAGAACTGAATATATATGTGTAAGAACTGAATATATATGTGTAAGAACGGAATATATATGCCTCTAAACTGAATATTTATGCGTAAGAACGGAATATATATGCGTAAGAACGGAATATATATGCGTAAGAACGGAATATATATGTGTAATAACTGGATATATATGTGTAAGAACTGAATATATATGCGTAAGAACTGAATATATATGCGTAAGAACTGAATATATATGTGTAAGAACTGAATATTTATGTGTAAGAACTGAATATATATGTGTAAGAACTGAATATATATGCGTAAGAAAGGAATATATATGCGTAATAACTGAATATATGTGTAAGAACGTAATATATATGCGTAAGAACGGAATATATATGCGTAAGAACTGAATATATATGCGTAAGAACGGAATATATATGCATAAGAACGGAATATATATGCGTAAGAACTGAATATATATGCGTAAGAACTGAATATATATGCGTAAAACTGAATATATATGCGTAAGAACTGAATATATATGCGTTAGAACTGAATATATGAGTAAGAACTGAATATATATGCGTAAGAACTGAATATATATGTGTAAGAAATGAATATATATGTGTAAGAAGTAAATATATATGTGTAAGAACTGAATATATGTGTAAGAACTGAAAATATGTGTGTAAAAACTGAATATATATGTGTAAGAACTGAATATATATGCGTAAGAACGGAATATATATGCCAAAGAACGGAATATATATGCGTAAGAACGGAATATGTATGCGTAAGAACGGAATATATTTGCGTAAGAACGGAATATATATGCGTAAGAACTGAATATATATGCGTAAGAACTGAATATATATGCGTAAGAACTGAATATATGCGTAAGAACGGAATATATATGCGTAAGAACGGAATATATATGCGTAAGAACTGAATATATATGCGCAAGAACTGAATATATATGCGTAAGAACTGAATATATGAGTAAGAACTGAATATATATTCGTAAGAACTGAATATATATTTGTAAAAATTGAATATATATGTGTAAGAAGTGAATATATATGTGTAAGAACTGAATATATATGTGTAAGAACTGAAAATATGTGTGTAAAAACTGAATATATATGTGTAAGAACTGAATATATATGCGTAAGAACGGAATATATATGCCTAAGAACGGAATATATATGCGTAAGAACGGAATATGTATGCGTAAGAACGGAATATATATGAGTAAGAACGGAATATATATACGTAAGAACGGAATATATATGCGTAAGAACGGAATATATATGTGTAAGAACTGAATATATATGTTTAAGAACTGAATATATATGTGTAAGAACTGAATATATATGTGTAAGGACTGAATATATATGTGTAAGAACTGAATATATATGCGTAAGAACTGAATATATATGTATAAGAAGTGAATATATATGCGTAAGAACTGAATATATGCGTAAGAACTGAATATATATGCGTAAGAACGGAATATATATTTGTAAGAACTGAATATATATGTGTAAGAACTGAATATATAATGTGTAAGTGCTAATATATATGTGTAAGAACTGAATATCTATGCGTAAGTACTGAATATATGCGAAAGAACTGAATATATATGCGTAAGAATGGAATATATATTTGTAAGAACTGAATATATATGTGTAAGAACCTGAATATATATGTGTAAGAACTGAATATATATGTGTAAGGACTGAATATATATGTGTAAGAACTGAATATATATGCGTAAGAACTGAATATATATGTGTAAGAAGTGAATTTATATGCGTAAGAACTGAATATATGCGTAAGAACTGAATATATATGTGTAAGAAGTAAATATATATGTTTAAGAACTGAATATATGTGTAAGAACTGAAATATGTGTGTAAAAACTGAATATATATGTGTAAGAACTGAATATATATGCGTAAGAACGGAATGTATATGCCAAGAACGGAATATATATGCTTAGAACGGAATATGTATGCGTAAGAACGGAATATATATGCGTAAGAACGGAATATATATGCGTAAGAACTGAATATATATGCGTAAGAACTGAATATATATGCGTAAGAACTGAATAATATATGCGTAAGAACTGAATATATGAGTAAGAACTGAATATATATGCGTAAGAACTGAATATATATGTGTAAGAATTGAATATATATGTGTAAGAAGTGAATATATATGTGTAAGAACTGAATATATATGTGTAAGAACTGAAAATATGTGTGTAAAAACTGAATATATATGTGTAAGAACTGAATATATATGCGTAAGAACGGAATATATATGCGTAAGAACGGAATATGTATGCGTAAGAACGGAATATATATGTGTAAAAACGGAATATATATGCGTAAGAACGGAA
>JAWPHD010018988.1:0-37582 GCA_037043455.1 Cyrtodaria siliqua
ATAGGGTGATGAAAAAGGTGCCGAATATGGGCGGTAGTAGGGATCGAACCCGCGACCTCCGGATTCACGATCCAACGCGCTACCAACTGCTCTACCGGGCCCGACAATATATGTCTAAAGGTAACATATGTCACGAAATGATGGTTAGGGTTTTAATGCAATATAAGCAATACTATTCAAGTTCGGCCTTAGCTATCAAATGTATCTTAAGTTTACCTAATAATTCATCATTAATCGAGACGATGTGCCGCGTACACCATCTAGATCTTTAGTTTAATTTAGGTCAGGGTCATAATCTAATGCTTAAAATTGAAACTAGCTTGCAAATCTAGAGGTCGAAGGTTAGATTTGCACCTTATCCCGGTCACCGTCACCGTATTTCTTCTGTAGTCATTGTTTTCCCACCGCTTCTTCAAATAGGCCATTTCGACAACCAGTCAGTAAGTCGGACTGACAGAGGGAAGGACTGACGGACCGACGGATAGACAGACAGACAGACGAAAGACCGGACGGAAGGATGGATGGATGGAAGGACAGACAGATATCTTTTTTGGTGTTAATTTTTATCACACTAAAGTTTACTTTTGCTACAATTTCCATAACTTCACGAAAATAGCTATTAATTGAAATTCATGTGAAAATTGGTTATATTTTGTCATGTCTTTTGAGTTTTTACGTAAGTGGAAAAATGCGTTTTCATGGTACATGATAAATAGATGGTAAACTCAAATTTCGCAGATAATGTGAAAAATGCGTTCGAATTCTGAGAAGATTGCGGCCGGATTCTTCACACTTGTGAAAAATGCGCTCTGTAAAAATAGCCTAAAAACACTGTTTAATGTTTTATATATACAGCTGACGCTCAGTTACTTAAATAATCACCAGTGAAGTAAACTCTCAATCCCGAATATGTTCCTATACATTTTCAATGTAAGTTATTTATTGACAGTTCCAAAATGTTCCCTGTTTCAAAACTTCCCTACCGAGTTCCATGAAAACATAGTTAATAATGAATATCAGTGAAAAGGGAAGTTTAATATGTCATATATAAAACTCCATGTCTATGAGTTAGCTGTTTGTTTGATTTCTCTTCTCCTAGTCACGACAATGTGAAACTGACTGACAAAATGCACCCATAATAATATCTTCCTTCGTCCTTTTTCTCTTTTGATATAGAGTAAAATAGTCCATCGTTTAATGATCGCAAACGTCTTGTCGTGCCTTATATGGGTTATTCTCAGCTTCTCAATCTCATTAAAATCATATCCTAATTACGCTTTGATACTCTCCGCCGTAGGTAGAATATCGAAGCGTGATAAAGGGTCTGATTTTAATGAGATGGGTTATTCTCTTGTTGCTTTGGCTTCTGTGTCTTTCTAGGTTATTTTTATTTTCATATATACATGATCATCTTTGTGTTATAATTATATTGCTACTAATGCTGCCTAGTTTGTGAGAGGACATAGCCGACGTGGATTTCTTTATCAGGGCTCAAATTTAAGCTGGCATACTGGCAAAATGCAAGTGTCATTTTCAGAATGCCAGTAAACTTTTCAAGTACTTGCAAAAAATTGCAAGTGCATCAAAGTACCTTAGGTGTTTAATTTAGAATACCATGTCTGCCTTTTTTTTTGAAACATGTGCTTTTTTATCAATGGTCTTTTAATATTTTGTAGTTTTCCTGATATGTCAACCATAGCAATTGCAAGTAACTTTTTCGTTTTGCCAGTTACAAAAAATACTTCTAGCGAAATGTTGCTAGTCCAAATTGTCGCTAAATGTGAGCCCTGTTTATTGTAGCCTTCACAGAACACAGACGGTCAGTGGCTTTTTGTTGCAAAACGAGTTTAAATCAGGTTTTAGAATGCACCAAACCTCACTCTTGCCCTATTGTTTGGGGCGCTTGTTTCAGCCAAAGTTTTTTTGGACTTTTAAGATAAAATGAATCTACTACCTAAATAAGTTGTATATCAGTCAGTAAAACAGACATTTTTAGTGGTAAATAAAAATACCTTACTTTTCAGAATCGGTTGAGAAATAAAAAAATCATGTTCGTTGTCTCCTGTTGATCAACGTTTCAGCCTGTGAATCAAATAGGTTTAAAAGTACTTGGGGCAATCTGGAAGTATTATGGGTGTCAATCCAAATATGAATACAATCACCATAATGTGTTTCGAATTCATACTCATTGTACATACGTATTAAACTAGTACCCATTAGCCTTAATTATTATTAATAAAACAGTTTAGTCTGGATAACTATAGACGACTCTGCTAGTTTTGTTAAAAAAATCATTAATAGTAATTCGCATGATGCTTTAAAGCTCGTTTGCATTCTTTTTTTGTGATAGAAGGACACTTTATTTAAATTATATGAACAATTATGGACAATATAAGCCCTATTTAAATTAATGTTTATGATTTAGCAACAAACGCAGTCGAATCGTCGAGCTTAACTGACCGAACATATTCATTAATAGTAATTAACCGGGCGGTAACGCGCGGCTTAGCGTCATGCATATGGACATTACATATGAAACTGAAGAACATTATGAAGGTTTTCATTTAAGAAATAAAATATTTCCATCGGGTTAATATTGTCCCAGATAAAAACCTGGTGGGCGGGACTTGAAGACCATCGATACCAAGGGCCGTAGGCCCGCGGTTTCGATTTGTTTCAAGTCCCAACCACCAGGTTTTGATCTCGCACAATATAAATCCGCTTGAAATATTTTATTTCTTATCTGACATGGATTGTTATGTATTTTATATACACATTTTCGAGAGATCGAACATAATACAAACACATTCTCACATCTTACTTTGTACGTCCATCTCTCAGCACCAAACGAAGAAACTATACGACTTTATCGTGTTTCTAACGAGTTCAATGTGTTGCTTGAACGTAACGTTGCCTTAAAAAAAGAACGTAGTCGTTGTTTTGGATGTTTTCTGACATTAAAAATCGTTTAAAATGGTTGAAGGAGGTGACGTCAGAGTTTTTTCAAAAACTGCTCAATAGCCAATCAACACTGAGTATTTTCATAAACCATGTTAGATTTGTATTTAGATTGACACCAATCCCTCGTCTAGTTATTCTAGATCTTCTACATCGTCTACAGTCACTTCAAACTCTGTAGATAATTCTAACGTCTAGACATGCAGAAGCGTTGTTATAAAGGATTGATTGTTAAATATTGTATAACGATGGCGAGTGCTCCACGTTGGAGACACTAGTTTATGTTGATTTAACCAATCTAAATCATTCCAGTTGTTTAATTAATTTTAATTTAACAAATGTATAATATTGATACGAGGATACGAGATTTTTTTTCTTCTTTCATCTGAATGCATACTTACGCGATTTGCCATACAACAATATCGTTCGGCTTGCAGGTTGTCAAAGGCTATATATCAACAGTATTGTTCGATCTTGCAGTTTATTATAAAATATTTATATTCTCTTGAGGCTTTCCGCTTGGAAAAAAACTGCATAGGCGGCAACAGTATTGTTCGGTTTAGCAGTTTATTATTCCTTTGATACTTTTCGCTGGCAAAAAAATGCATAGGCGGCAACAGTATTGTTCGGTTTAGCAGTTTATTATTCCTTTGATACTTTTCGCTGGAAAAAAACTGCATAGGCGGCAACAGTATTGTTCGGTCAGCAGTTCATTATACAACATTTATATTCCCTTGATACTTTTTGCTGAAAAACAACTGCAAAGGCTGCAACAGTATTCATGGTTCATACAGAATTATCATTTGAAATTTAAGGACTTTTTAAAGACTTTTAAGGCCCTAATAACCCATTTTTAAGGCCCGGTTTAACTCATAACATTATCGGCGATTCTTTTTTTTTGCCGATTTTTTTTTAAACTACGTCAGATATTATTCCTCTTGTATAATTAATCGATTGATTATGAAATTCAAGGACCTTTAATGATATTTTGTCAGAATTTAAGGATTTTTTAAGGCTGGAGTGGATTTAAGGACTTTTAAGGCTGGAGTGGATTTAAGGACTTTTAAAGGCTACTTCTGAAATTTAAGGACTTTTTAGGGCTGTATAAACCTTGGTATTGTTCGGTCTTGCAGTTCTTTATAAAATATTTATTGTCGCTTGATTCTTTCCGCTGAAAAAAGCAACGTCTTAATTTCGAATAAACTTTACTTTCCAAAAAGGCTACGCTCGACTGCACACGCATCCAACGTGTGTCCCTATTAAAAATGTATATTCCACTTTATTTTTCAAGGGGGCGCACGCATTACACAGAGTGCCCTCACGCCCGCTGCACGCATCCACTGTGTCTAAATTCAACTGTTTGAAAAATACACTGACAGAAGTGATCTCTCTTAAATTGTTTTTTCATTATCAATCTTTCAAGGCACTTATAGCTGATACTAGCAACGGGAAAACAAAAAAATATATAAGAATATATTCGCATTTTTTCGGCGTTCATGCGGTTTTAATTATAAACACCGATAGTGAATGGCAAATTAACCATAAAGTGAGTTTAGCGGCGCTTCATATAATTTGTCTTTATAACTGTACATAAACGCCGAAAAAATGTGAATCAATTATTAAATTACCTATAACCAGTTCCTAGCGAGTATACCACTAATTTTTACAAAATCCTAGTGATAACTTCAACTAATTTAAGCTGAGTAAACTGTACCATTTTTACATCTTAAGTTTCGTTTCGGCAAGAGTCATAAATATGGTATATGACAATATGTAGGATTATTATACTAATTTAAACTGAGTATATTGCACCATTGTGTCTTCTTGTGTTTCGTTTCGGCAAGAGTCATGCCTATGTTAATACATGGCAATATATGATTCATGTAAATAGTATTTATTTTGAATTATGCACTCATGCTTAGTTTAATTATAAAATAATCATTAATCGACATGTATTGCTTGATATAGCTCTGATCCGTTATATATATATACGTTAACGTTTGCTAATGTTACATTTTGAATTTGTATTATATGTTATAATTATATGTATATGCTCTCCTGTACATTGGAGGAAATAAAGAATCTATCTATCTATCTACCTTGAAAGTACAACGACGGCGGATATTTAACTTGAACTCTATATAAAAACCGGCTACCTTTCATATGATTTTTAATAGTTGCATAGTAGCAGTGAATAGTTTGATTTTACACTTTTGTAACAAGACTGAAGTTTTATTTCAAAGGTCATGACTCATTAAGAGCATGTGACATACACACATGTATCAAAGTTAAAAAACATTGAAAAATATAAATGGAAACACAAAATGGAATATAATGAATTATAGCAATACAATAGCTACATTCTTATTTACGAGCAGATAATATTTAAGCAATATCGTAATTGCACATGGTAGTAGTGAACTGGTAGTAGTGAACAGTTATTTATGTCGTATAATGTTACATGCACGAGCATCTATTGAATGTCGAAGCAAAAAAATAAAGAGAAGTGTTTTACCACTGGAACAAAATAGAAAGGTGTCAAAGAATGCTGTCCGTTTATGACATAAGGTAAATAAAACGTTCAGGGAGCTTGTGATTGAAATCCATTTAAGTGTTTCTGTTTTTTTCTTAATATTTTTAATCTATTATTATTATTATTATTATCTTTCTTTCCATTTCTCCCCCAGGTATAATGTTATTTTCTCACGGAAACTACTTAACGCCCGTATAAAACCTGTATTATGATATGGTTAATTATGTATAATATGCGATTCCACACTTCTCTTACGTAACTATAGGCAATCTACTGTTTTTCTTAACAAGTGCCAACAGTACAAATTGTGCAGACATTGCTTGAGCATGTTGTTAAAATAATATATATTAATGTAAACATACACTACTCAAGACATAAACTGATGTCACTCACTCACTCACTCACTCACTCACTCACTCACTCACTCACTCACTCACTCACTCACTCACTCACTCACTCACTCACTCACTCACTCACTCACTCACTCACTCACTCACTCACTCACTCACTCACTCACTCACTCACCTCACTCACTCACTCACTCACTCACTCACTCACTCACTCACTCACTCACTCACTCACTCACTCACTCACTCACTCACTCACTCACTCACTCACTCACTCACTCACTCACTCACTCACTCACTCACTCACTCACTCACTCACTCACTCACTCACTCACTCACTCACTCACTCACTCACTCACTCACTCACTCACTCACTCACTCACTCACTCACTCACTCACTCACTCACTCACTCACTCACTCACTCACTCACTCACTCACTCACTCACTCACTCACTCACTCACTCACTCACTCACTCACTCACTCACTCACTCACTCACTCACTCACTCACTCACTCACTCACTCACTCACTCACTCACTCACTCACTCACTCACTCACTCACTCACTCACTCACTCACTCACTCACTCACTCACTCACTCACTCACTCACTCACTCACTCACTCACTCACTCACTCACTCACTCACTCACTCACTCACTCACTCTTTCACTCACTCACGCACGCACGCACGCACGCGCGCGCGCAATCACCCACCCAGACATCCACCTACCCACCCACCCAGACATCCACCCACTCACTCACTCACTCACTCGCTCACTCACTCACTCACTCACTCACTCACTCACTCACTCACTCACTCACTCACTCACTCACTCACTCACTCACTCACTCACTCACTCACTCACTCACTCACTCACTCACTCACTCACTCACTCACTCACTCACTCACTCACTCACTCACTCACTCACTCACTCACTCACTCACTCACTCACTCACTCACTCACTCACTCACTCACCTCACTCATTCACTTCACTCACCCTCTTACACTCTCGCTCGCCCATTTACTCGCAAACGTACTCACCCACGCACTCAGTTACTGTCAAACTTACACAGTCATAGTTTATTGATTGTACTTGTATCACGTTAATATCAATATTTATACACGAATGATAAGCGCTGACATTGTATTTATTACCTATTATCGCATGATATCGAGATCTATCTGTATGCACACTTTCTTAACATTGTATATCGTCAATATTTGTAAGGCGCTGTGCTAAGATAAAACTTTTCTTAACACCTATGTTAACTTCTACCTTAACAAATATGTTAACTTCTACTTTCAGATAATAAGTTATATTATTGAAGATATCAGCGCGAGGTGTTTGACAGATATTTACCTTCATACCAAAACAACATATGAGGATACATAAGACTCGAACGGATAAATTACAATATTCGCATGTGGACTAGATGAACTGGCGGATTATTGATAATGAATCAATATTGACTAAATCAAGCGAATATAATGATGTGAACGGTTAAACAGTCGACAAGTCTTGTATCAATATATAAAACACATCTTTACAAGAGATGACACATGACATATAAGTGATTCACAGTTGTAAAGGCAGAATAAACATGACATATAAGTGGTGTACAGTTTTAAAGACAAAGTGATACAAAGTTCTAAAAGCAGAGAAAACATGACATATAAGTGATAGAAAGTCTTAAAGTTTTAAAGGCAGAATAAACATGACATATAAGTGATAAAACGTTTTAAAGGCAGAGTAAGGTGTGATAACGCAAAATGGACACGATGTATGCACTGAGCAACAGTAGCGACGCAACTGCTTCAAATATGAGCGATACGGCTGCGATTATACATCCATTATTGAATACGGACTATTTTATACTGTCGGTGATGATTTCCGTGTTGTCATTTGTCGGTATCGTCGGCAACATTCCCGTATTGATTGTCTACTTTCGTCGGAAGGATAAGAAAGGAAGCAATACTTTCATCAAAATACTCGCATTCCTGGATTTACTCGTTTGCTCATTCATTATGCCGTATTCGATAATTTATGAGTTTCATCTCGTGACCTCCGACATCGCATGTCGTGTATTTGAAATAGTGCGGCACTTCACCATAACGGCATCCAACTTGACGCTGATTGCCATAGCTGTGGAACGATACATCGCGGTATGCCAAATCGGAACTAAAATAAACGTGAAAAGTCTGAATCACGGGATAGGCGGTATCTTGGCAGCTAGTTTATGCATGGCTGCGCCCTCTGTTGGAACTTTCGCCGTTGTCAGCAAAGTCGAGGTCGACGACATTCCATGTATATATCCTCACGAGGCAACAACTGGTCATTTTTGTCATTTTACGTATACGGTTATGGGTAAAGAAATAGTTACAGCATATCAAGGAATACTGTTGCTAATATTCATATTAGGTCTTCTGATAATTGTTATATTGTATACTATTATATATGTTGTCTTGTGGAACAAAACTAAAATACGTCGGCAATTGACTAAACGAAGAGAAAGTTCCACAGTTTCTGAAATGTCCCAATCTAAATCCCCTGAGCATACATTCTCGCACAAGATGTCAGCGTTAAAGCTGGAGGAAGACAGAAACTCAAATTCGGTAAACGCCTACTCACCAATGAGATTATCACATACCATAACTATTGTTCCAAATGAGACTTTTTCCGATTTATGTGATACCGAGTGTAGTGCCAGTAAAGCAGACACAAAGGTCACTTTCCAACCGGTGTCGACTGATAAACTTATTCAGTCAGACGTAATTGTCTCGTCTGTCAATAAGTGCGTGACCGTGCAACCTGTGCCCAAGAAAAAGAACCTTAACATTAGCTTCGGAGAAGCCGATAAAGCTTACAAACCGAGAAAAAAGCGTCATTACCATCGGCGAACTGCGAAAATGCTATTTTTGTGTACAGTTATTTACTTTGTTACGTGGTTGCCATTTTGGTTCGACATATTCCGGATTACGAATTCCATTGTTTTAAGGTATATGTTTTTTATTGGAAATGCCACAAATCCAATTGTGTATGGAATTGTGAATAAACAAGTTAGACGCTCGTTTAAGAATTTGTTTCTTGAATTTGTAAGGAAATGGTGCAAAATGAGCAATTACTCCGAAAACATTGACATCGACTTTAATGGCTCAACTTCCGGTGGTGAAAGTGCAACACGTAACTGAATGACTTCCGGTGGCGGCCATACCGTATACACAACATGTTATTTCTATATTCGTGTATATCTATCGAAGAGATTATTTTAAATGTTGAGTCGTGCGTTATTCTTCTTTCAATTACATGTAAACCATGTGAACCAAAGCTGGTGTAGCTTTTGAAGTTGGAACATTTTATCATGTACTTAATTATTAGTTAGCTGAGGCAGATTTATAGGACCACGATATGAACATGTATACTCAAAGAAAAAATCTATTTTTAAGATAGAGCTTACATTTGTTTTTGTTTTTTACATCGCCTATTAATGTTGCCTAGTAAGTTAATGGATACAACCTGGCGGGGATTTTCTTATTTACACATGTCCCGTTTAATTGGAATGACAATACACGGTGTAAAGGGGTAAGAGTGAGGTTTGGCTCACCGTAGAACCAGGTGTAAGCCCCCAGCCAGTCAACGTCAAAGAAAGTAGGGCGAACGGTTAGGTCACGTGATTATTCAAAAACATTATGATGATGATTATAATCAATCGTTTTGCGTGATCCGCAAAGATAAAATATAGACCTATATTAAATATTTTCAAAAATAATTTCTGGGTCAATTTCTTTTAGTAATTTTTTTCTATCGAGCTTCAGTTTGAAATGTTTACATAAACATTCAGGAGACCTAAGTACGTATTATTGTTATAGTAAAATAGTCCCGATTAAAACTGAATTGTTTTCGTGCATTATTTCAAATCTTGCAACATCTACTTTGCAGATATTTTGAAAATTATATTTACACAAGAAATAAATAAGTTTCAGGCAAACATATTCCAATTTAACAGGTTTTACCAAAATCTTGTAATTTAGTAGTCAGCAGAGATGTATGTGAGTGCAAGGAAAGATAACTCTGCGTGGAAGACACAGTTTGCCACTGACCGTACCATGGCGATGCCCCACTTGTTTGCTTTTATACTCCTCAAAATAATTTAAGGATCATGTTTAGATTTGGGTCATTTTTTAAAGTGCTGTAATTGAACAATTTACTCTTTTTTTTTCAATTTTTAAGTTTAGTTGTATTCTTTTACAATTGTTACATTACACACATGTATTAACCTTTTTTATCACAAAACGTCCTTTGTTAGCAATGTCAAACACCCATTTAATATTCTATTGTATGACACACGTGTAATACAACCTGGAACGATTTGGATTGGTTGAGTTAAACCTGTAACACTACGCAAGTTTATTAGCTGAAACTATCTTATTTATTACAAATTCACCCAGATCTGAGTCATAAACTTATTATTTGAGACAGCTTATAAAAATAATGCACGTTATACAAAACATTGTTTTTGGTTTGTTAAAATGTTGGCGTAAACTGCTATTTTGTAAAGAGGTAAAACACGAACTCTTTTATGTGTGAGACGCGACGTTACGACGTCACATATTTTATGACGTTTTGGCACTAAAGTGTGTCTGACGTCGTGGCGGTTCTATGTCCATCTGAATTAATTTTTATTTTTACTAATTTGATTGCAATGTTATGTGATAAAAAGGATCCTAAACTCGTTCTCATTCCATATAATAGTTATGAAACTCGTTATGAATTATTTTTAATTTTAACTCGCCAAAAGGCTCGTTAAAATTAAAATAATTCATAATTCGTTTCATAAATCTTATATGAAATGGGAACTCGTTTAATATCCTCTACATATGAAATATGAAATCCATAATATTAAAGATCAAGTAATTATTACTGTTCTATTGTGTTGTCCTTAACTTATTTTGAGGAGTATAGATCTAGCCATGTAATTGTTGTTTATTTTGAATGCTTGTTTTGGTCGTCTGCGTACTGTGAATGTTGCATTTCCGGTTCGACTTTTATATCTACTTTAAAGGGACACACAGCAATCTTGATTTGTTTAAAACTCACGGCGTCCCGTTAGGTTTCCTACAACTTGCAAATATTATGTTCAATCATTAATATTAATTATTAGAATAATTCAAAGCAACTGTTTTACATATTATTAATTATGTACTATATTAACGAAGGCAATTGAAATTTCATATATTTTATTTAATTATATGCAAGCAGTTTTAAAGTCAAAATGGTACAGGATTAATAAATGAAGGTGCTAATTCTAATGCTTAAAGGGACACATGGCAATCTTGATTTTTTTAAAAACTGCAGCGTCCCGTTAGTTTTTCTCTTAACATGCATTTGTTCAATCATTAATATTAATTATTAGAATAGTTCAAAGCAAATTATTTTTACATATTACTATCTTTTTATAATATTGCACCAATAATATATTTAAAAACATTGGTAAAATAACGAAGAAATTTGAAATCTCAGTTTTTATTTAATTATATGCAAGCAGTAGTTTTAAAGTCAAATCGAAGAGCAAATTTTAATGTTTGAATAAAACTCAAGATTGCCATGTGTCCGTTTAATATAAAACACAAGTTTGCCGTGTACTCTTTAAATAAAATAACCCGCCAAAATATCGACAAAAAATACAGTACAAAACCGTTTATCAAAACTCTATCTAGGTGTTCAGGTCATATAATATGTGCCGATTAAAAGTATATGTTTATTAACGGATTTTTAAACTACACCTGTGGCTGAATATGCGTAAAATAAATTTATGAGTTGGTAACTCTTAATTCGACGCACAAGTTTTGGGGTTTGGTCCGACTGGTTCAAGCCGTTTAAACTGTGTCTATAGATTTCGAATTCTCAAAATATGTAAGTTATATATATACCTCCTCGTTAGTAGGTTTAGAAACAGTGTACATTAGTTGTGTTGGCTGTTGCTAGCGGGAGAGCTACTTTAAGTACACCTTATATTCATCGGTTTACGTTTAATTTTATTAGTATAATTGAATACCGTTATTTTTCACATAACATGCGGTGTGGGAGTGTAATAACACCATTCAGTATTTTCGATATTCCACTAGTGGTATAACATAACGTTAATGACGTTATGAACGTCACGTTAATGTACGTTTTCTGACGTAATGTGGCGTTATAAGTTATGTAATAAATAGAATCTCACTTTCGTTCTCATTCATTATTGAATTTATTAAACTCGTTAGCAAAAATGATATAATGCTCGGCAAGAGCCTCGCATTATACCATTTTGCCAACTCGTTTAATAAATTCAATAATGAATGACCACCCATGTAAGATCCTCTGTATACAGTTACTGTACATAAAGCACGAGAAAACAAGCTTAATTTGAACAACTTTATCTTCTCACTTATCATGTTTTCCCGTGCTCCACGTTGGACTCATGGCGAACGTGGTTATTTACTATATAAGCTCAACGTTTCTTACATTCTTGGCAGTCAGCTAATTCCGATCTGGACAGCAACTGTATTGACTGCATTATACACTTCTCAAAACTGCTAACTACACCGCTCACGTTTTGGGTTATATATATCGATGGGTTGAATGTTTTTCAATAAAATAAAAATTTGTCTCATATAGTGCAGATTTGTGTTATTTGTTTATTTAATTACAAACAACTATGAAATAATGATATTAACAAAATTATTCATATTTTAAATCGGTGTAGTTGGCTGTTTTGAAAAGTGTATAAAACGTGAGCGGTGTAGTTAGCAGTTTTGAGAAGTGTATAGCATGTGTATATAAATAAACTTCTTACTTAGAATTTTGGTAGTTGTAGATTTTTATCTTATCATTTATCTGTCGTATGGCTGGAATTAATCTTAGAGCCTGAAGGCACCCATAGATAGCCACTATACGAACCACGCCCACATCGATGAGTGCAGGCGTATCCCTAGTAATAAGGGCGCCTACATATTCTTGTTATTTACGATAATCACATGATTTATTCCTTATCAAAGACAATTAATTATAGTACTGTGTTTTGTTATACTCTTACATAATATCTAAATAGTACCCTCGTTTTCTAAGAATGAAATAGAAAAACCTGCTCCGCTAAGAAAAGCGTTTTTTGATGATTTATTACGATCCTACTAAACATTAGATTTCTGTATCACTGTCCTACTAAAAATAGATGTATGTATCTGCCAAAAATAAATGTCTCTATCACAATCCTTCTAAAATAGATTTCTAAAAATAGATGTCTGTATCACTACCCTACTAAAAATAGATTTCTGTAACACTATCCTACTAAAAATTAGATTTCTGTATCACTATCCTACTACAAATAGATGTATGTATCTACAAAAAATACCCTACTAACGAGCAGGTATTGCCGTGTACTCTTTTAATGGAGTGCGTGGTCCAGTGGTAGAGCGCCGAACTCCAGATCGAGAGGTTGTGGGTTCGATCCTCGCCGCGGCCACGTTATTTATCCTTGAGCAAGATAATTAATCCACATTGCTTAGTACTGGTTCTACCCAGGGAGCCATCGAGAGTGATTAATCTAAGTTGCAATAACTTGTTTCGCAATCCATGTAAAATAAATATGTTTAAACTAAACTACTCTTTAAATAAACTAACCCGCCAAAATATCGACACAAATTACAGTACAAAACCTTTTATCAAAACTCTATCCAGGTGTTCAGGTCATATAATATGTGCCGATTAAAAGTATATGTTTATTAACGCATTTTTAAAATACCTGTGACTGAATATGCGTAAAATAAATTTATGAGTTTGTAGCTCTTAATTCGACCCACCAGTTTTGGGGTTTGGTCCGACTGGTTTTGTATCACTATCCTACTAAAATATATTTCTAAAAAAAGATTTCTGTAACACTATCGTACTACAAATAGATTTCTGTACCAATATCCGACTACAAATAAATCACTTACTTGTGTACAACTAGTATATTGTATTGTGCTGTTATTGTACTATTTTACGGGAAGCCTTACATAGTGTATAATAAAAAATATTAGAATAAACGTTCTTCTGAAAGCGTGCATATTCGTCTTGCGGATTTGCCATATCTGCAAGATCACACTCGAGTCTAACACCTAAATGAGATACTGCAGTTAAAGCATGTCCATTTGGGGTGCTACAAGCTTTCAGAACACGCTACTCAAGTAATAATTCTGTTTTATTGAGGTCGTTCTTCCAACTGTTCATACACTACAACAAACACTAGAAACACAATTTACCTTTATTGAATTCAATAAATACTGAAACCCCGATTCCTTGGAAGCAACAAACACAAACAAGAGAAAAAAGTAGCAGACGCGGTTTTATTGAGTCTGTTCATGAGGGGTAATATACTTTGCATTACCTCGCACAACCCCCTAAAAGTCTGTCCATGAACATGTTCTATGATGATATTTGTTTTACCATTGTGTGTGCTTGATTATAAACAGTTCTGACAAGTTAAAAACGCCCGGAACATTTGTTTAACGTTTGTTAAAGCACGGACCTAATAACAAACATATTGGAACATTCCTGCAAACACCATTGAAGAAGCTAAAATATCACGTGGTACCTTAACTTTTCCTTCTCACTCCTCTCAAAATGCATTGAGATTGATGAGAATACATTCAAAACATTCCTAATGAATAGCGAAATGGGATTATGATAATTTATTTTTATTTTCAAAATAAAGAATTGTACAAAAAGCTGTTTAAAGTTGAAAATATCATTTACCAAGCAACAGACATAGTGAAACTTCAATTCAAACTCCGTTTTTGCTTAAAATGTTAAACTTTGAAAAATATCATCGTTACAGAGTGAAATAAATTTGTAATGGGTTTTGGCATAAATGAAACGTATATGCATAATACTCTTAATGGTGTGTGTTTAAAGTCAGGAAATAGTTTACAAAGTTTAGATGCATTTCACAGTTTCTTATCTATACTGAAAGGAAAAAGAAACGCAGGGTGCGTATTTCCGCTATATATTGCATATACTGCACACTTATTTCCAAATATATTCCAAGGAAATCCCAAGATGTTTTGTAAAAAAAAAAAGTGCAGTTAGTTAGAGAATGGACACAACTGTGATGTTGTAGACGTTTTAATCACAGTACACGTTGTAACAAGAAATTCATAAATGCTGAAGTTCCTCTTTGAAAAATTGAGCCAGTTCAGTATTTTATTTAATGTTGAGTGATTGCAACATTTAAACCTAAGTTTGCTCACCTGCTTGAGCCAAATGCGCATTCTGACGATAATGAAACTTTAAAGGGGTAACCATTGGTGTGTTCAGTGCTGTTTAAACCTTCTTTCTAAAAGGACAGGCCTAATGTCACCCTGTACCATTCGATTAGCAGTAGCATATTAAACATACAATATATAGCGGAAATACGCACCCTGCGTTTCTTTTTCCTTTCAGTATATTTGATATTAGGTCTGTGGTTAAAGCAATGTTTGGATAATTGATTTTTCCGTATTTATCGTTAAACCTTCCAGCTTCCGACGTAATCTTTTTTTTTTTAGTAAAACACTGAATCCCGAGGATATTTTTTTAATTTCTTCATCTCCCAATTCGGTTATGTCCTGCGCTGCAGTCAAATTATCTATTAGCTATTGCCTTCTTATATTTGTTAGATACTGACACATTATTTGATGATCATTTATCTCTTGCGTTTGTCTCCTAGTTATATATCAGATATGTATTTTCATACTGTGTTTTCTTTGGTACCAGTCGATAATAAAAATTATAAACATTTATGAAGTGTGTTTTACATTAATTTACCATATATACTCGGTAAAAAAAGTTTTGGACCAGGGTATATAAAGTCATATAAAAATAAAAATAGTGGACAGAATTTAAGTATCTTTTTTTAGTAACCCTACCCGGTTAATTCAGTACCAGAAACATTCAATTTAAAACAAGATTAGATTTTAAAAAAATATCGCGAACACATAAATGGTCTGTAAAAAATGTTGCAAAGTCCATAGAAAGTAACAGTTACAGACATTAGAGGAACCAATAAAAAGATTATTACCCGATTAAATGATTATTAATCTTGTTTGGAATTTAACGTTTCTGGTACCAAATTAACAAGGTAGGGTAGACCTTGGTTACTAAAAAAAGATACTTCAATTCTGCCCACTAGCTTTATTTTTATATAGCTTTATATACCCTGGTCCAAAACTTTTTTTATCGAGTATATAATAGACAATAAATGTAAAGAAATGTGTGAATTAAAGACTGTGTGAAGTTGGCTGTGAGATCGTAGATCGTAGATCGACATTCGATATCGAGCTGGGTTTTCAATGTCGAGCTGGCTCTGAGATCGATATTCGGTTAAACTTATAAGAAGGCATACTGAATACAGTGCTGGGTTTGAATTTCGAGCTGGCTCTGAAATCGATATTCGTTGTAAACGTCAACCAAAGCATTATGAATGCAGAGCTGGGTTTGAATACAGAGGTGGCTCTGAGATCGATATTCGTTATAAACATACACAAAGTAATTTTGACTGCAGAACTGGGGTTGAATTTCGAGTTGGCTCTGAGATCCATATTCGATATAAACATACACTAAGGCATTTTGAATGCAGAGTTGGGTTTGAATGCAGAGCTGGCTCTGAGATCGATATTCGTTTTAAACTTACACCGAGTCATTTTGAATACAGAGCTGTGTTTGAATAATGAGCTGGCTCTGAGATCGATATTCGTTTTAAACATACACAAAGTCATTTTGAATGCAGAGCTTGGTTTCAATTTCGAGCTGGCTCTGAAATCGATATTCGTTTTAAACGTGAACCAAGTCATTTTGAATATCGAGCTGTGTTTGAATTTCGAGCTGGCTCTGAGATCGGTATTCGTTTTAAACGTATAACAAGCCATTTTGAATATCGAGCTGGGTTTGAATTTCGAGCTGGCTCTGAGATCGATATTCGTTTTAAACGTACAACAAGGCATTTTGAATACTGAGTTGGATTTGAATTTCGAGCTGGCTCTGAGATCGATAATCGTTTTAAACATACACAAAGTCATTTTGAATGAAGAGCTGGCTTTAAATTTCGAGCTAGCTCTGAGATCGATATTCGTTTTAAACATACACAAAGTCATTTTGAATGCAGAGCTGGCTTTGAATGCAGAGCTGGCTCTGAGATCGATATTCGTTTTAAACATACACAAAGTCATTTTGAATGCAGAGCTGGGTTTAATTTCGAGCTGGCTCTGAGATCGATATTCGTTTTAAACATACACAAAGTCATTTTGAATGCAGAGCTGGGTTGAATTTCGAGCTGGCTCTGAGATCGATATTCGTTTTAAACGTGAACCAAGTCATTTTGAATATCGAGATGGGTTTGAATATCGAGCTGGCTCTGAGATCGGTATTCGTTTTAAACGTGAAACAAGGCATTTTGAATACAGATTTGGGTTTGAATTTCGAGCTGGCTCTGAGATCGATATTCGTTATAAACATACACAAAGTCATTTTGAATGCAGAGCTGGGTTTGAATTTCGAGCTGGCTCTGAGATCGATATTCGTTTTAAACATACATAAAGTCATTTTGAATGCAGAGCTGGGTTGAATTTCGAGCTGGCTCTGAGATCGATATTCGTTTTAAACGTGAACCAAGTCATTTTGAATATCGAGATGGGTTTGAATATCGAGCTGGCTCTGAGATCGATACTCGTTTTAAACGTATAACAAGGCATTTTGAATACAGAGCTGGGTTTGAATTTCGAGCTGGCTCTGAGATCGATATTCGTTATAAACATACACAAAGTCATTTTGAATGCAGAGCTGGGTTTGAATTTCGAGCTGGCTCTGAGATCGATATTCGTTTTAAACGTATAACAAGGCATTTTGAATACAGATCTGGGTTTGAATTTCGAGCTGGCTCTGAGATCGACATACACAAAGTCATTTTAAATGCGGAGCTGGGTTTGAATTTCAAGCTGGCTCTGAGATCGATATTCGTTTTAAACGTGAACCAAATCATTTTGAATATCGAGTTGTGTTTGAATTTCGAGCTGGCTCTGAGATCGGTATTCGTTTTAAACGTATAACAAGCCATTTTGAATATCGAGCTAGGTTTGAATTTCGAGCTGGCTTTGAGATCGATATTCGTTTTGAACGTATAAAAAGGCATTTTCAATGCAGAGCTGGGTTTGAATTTCGAGCTGGCTCTGAGATCGATATTCGTTTTAAACATACAAAGTCATTTTGAATGCAGAGCTTGGTTGAATTTCGAGCTGGCTCTGAGATCGATATTCGTTTTAAACGTGAACCAAGGCATTTTTAATAAAGATTTGGGTTTGAATTTCGAGCTAGCTCTGAGATCGATACTCGTTTTAAACGTATAACAAGGCATTTGAATACAGAGCTTGGTTGAATTTCGAGCTGGCTCTGAGATCGATATTCGTTAAAAACATACACAAAGTCATTTTGAATGCAGAGCTGGGTTTGAATTTCGAGCTGGCTCTGAGATCGATATTCGTTTTAAACGTGAACCAGTCATTTTGAATATCGAATTGTGTTCGAATTTTGAGCTGGCTCTGAGATCGGTATTCGTTTTAAACGTATAACAAGCCATTTTGAATATCGAGCTGGGTTTGAATTTCGAGCTGGCTTTGAGATCGATATTCATTTTTAACGTATATAAAGGCATTTTGAATGCAGAGCTGGGTTTGAATTTCGAGCTGGCTCTGAGATCGGTATTCGTTTTAAACATATAACAAGCCATCTTGAATATCGAGCTGGGTTTGAATTTCGAGCTGGCTCTGAGATCGGTTTCGTTTTAAACATACACAAAGTCATTTTGAATGCAGAGCTGGGTTTAAATACTGAGCTGGCTCTGAGATCGATATTCGTTTTAAACGTAAAACAAGGCATTTTGAGAACAGAGCTGGGTTTGAATTTCCAGCTGGCTCTGAGATCGATATTCGTTTTAAACATACACAAAGTCATTTTGAATGCAGATCTAGCTTGAATTTCGAGCTGGCTCTGAGATCGATATTCGTTTTAAACGTATCACAAGGCATTTTGAATACAGAGCTGGGTTTGAATGTCCAGCTGGCTCTGAGATCGATATTCGTTTTAAACGTGAACCAAGTCATTTTGAATATCGAGCTGGGTTTGAACTTCGAGCTGACTCTGAGATCGGTATTCGTTTTAAACGTATAACAAGCCATCTTGAATATCGAGCTGAGTTTAAATTTTGAGCTGGCTCTGAGATCGGTATTCGTTTTAAACATACACAAAGTCATTTTGAATGCAGAGCTGGGTTTAAATACTGAGCTGGCTCTGAGATCGATATTCGTTATAAACATACACTAAGGCATTATAAATGCTGAGTTGGGTTTAAATGCAGAGCTGGCTCTGAGATCGATATTCGTTTTACACATACACCGAGTCATTTTGAATGCTGAGCTGTTTGAATACTGAGCTGGCTCTGAGATCGATATTCGTTTAAAACATACAGCAAGCCATTTTAAATATCGAGCTGGATTTGAATATCGATTTCAGAGCCAGCTCAAAATTCAAATCCAGCTCGATATTCAAAATGGCTTGCTGTTTGTTTAAAACGAATATCGATCTCAGAGCCAGCTCGAAATTCAAACCCAGCTCTTTATTCAAAATGCCTTGTTATACGTTTAAAACGAATATCGATCTCAGAGCCATCTCAGTATTCAAACATAGCTCTGCATTCAAAATGACTCGGTGTAAGTTTAAAGCGAAGGTCGATCTCAGATCCAGCTCGAAATTCAAACCCAGCTCTGCATTCAAAATGCCTTATTGTATGTTTATAACGGATCCAGCTAGAAATTCAAACTCAGCTCTGCATTCAAAATGACTTTGTGTATGTTTATAACGAATATCGATTTCAGAGCCAGCTCGAAATTCAAATCCAGTTCGATATTCAAAATGGCTTGCTGTATGTTTTAAACGAATATCGATCTCAGAGCCAGCTCGAAATTCAAACCCAGCTCTGCATTCATAATGACTTGGTGTATGTTTAAATCGAATATCGATCTCAGAGCCAGCTCTGCATTCAAAGCCAGCTCTGCATTCAAAATGCCTTGTATGTTTAAAACGAATATCGATCTCAGAGCCAGCTCGAAATTCAAACCCAGCTCTGTATTCAAAATGCCTTGTTTTACGTTTAAAACGAATATCGATTTCAGAGCCAGCTCGAAATTCAAACCCAGCTCTGCATTCAAATGACTTTGTGTATGTTTATAACGAATATCGATTTCAGAACGAATATCGATCTCAGAGCCATCTCAGTATTCAAACACAGCTCTGCATTCAAAATGACTTTGTGTAAGTTTAAAACGAATGTCGATATCAGAGCCAGCTCTGCATTCAAACTCAACTCTGCATTCATAATGCCTTAGTGTTTGTTTATAACGAATATCAATCTCAGAGCCAGCTCGAAATTCAAACCCAACTCTGCATTCAAAATGACTTTGTGTATTTTGCTAACGAATATCGATTTCAGAGCCAGCTCGAAATTCAAATCCAGCTCGATGTTCAAAATGGCTTGCTGTATGTTTAAAACGAATATCGATCTCAGAGCCAGCTCAGTATTCAAACACAGGCTCTGCATTCAAAATGACTCGGTGTAAGTTTAAAACGAATATCGATCTCAGAGCCAGTTCTGCATTCAAACCCAACTCTGCATTCATAATGCCTTAGTGTATGTTTATAACGAATATCGATCTCAGAGCCAGCTCGAAATTCAAACCCAGCTCTGTATTCAGTATGCCTTCTTATAAGTTTAACCGAATATCGCTCTCAGAGGTAGCTCGACATTGAAAACCCAGCTCGATATTGAATGTCGATCTACGATCTACGATCTCACAGCCAACTTCACACAGCTAATAAAACCAGTTTTATAGATCACGTGTTGTTTCGCTCATGTGACAGGAAAAAATGCGGAGGTGTTTTACGGGTTTTCGCCTTAACGCAAACTTCTGCAAATTTGTTTCATCTATTAAAACGCACTAGGAAAAGATGAGCAGCTTGACGTTCAAAAACTTTAGACTACCGAATAGTGCATACTCCATCGCAAATTAAGTCAAGTGATGTTAAACCGTCAGAAACATGTCGTTTTATTTCATAGTGTTTGTCAGTAAAGCTGTAAAACAACACCACGTGAATATATACATATGATAGAAACGGATAAACTATACTTAAAGAAACGCAACTTGTTTAGGGTCAGTATATAAGTACTTGTGCTTTTTCAAATAATCTATTGTCAATTTATCAGTGACTGAAAATCGCCACCGATACCTCCACTATATTTGTTTTGAAAAGTACTGTTGAGTAAAACGTGAATTACAAAATGTAACATATGCACAGGATGCACGGGTCGTGGAATGTGTACTCAGATACACTTGTCATTTTCTGCGTAAATTTTGTCGCGAGGCATCGTTTATCAAGAATCCAGGATTTTTGTCAAATTTGGTAACGTTTTTTTATGCCAAGTATGTAGCAACGCCAAATATAAAAACGCCGATTATCGTAAAAACATTGCTAAATGTAAACACGTTTGTCGCTAAACGTAAAAGGGGTAGCTAAGTGTAAGTGCAAAGTCTTTAAATGTAAAAACGTGACCGTCGCTAAATGTAGTAAAAAAAAAGGAGCTAAATGAAAAAACATTTTTTGTTGCTAAGTGTAAAAATAAAAAGCGACATATGTAAAAATGAGTGTAGAACGGTAATGTATGTGTTGGAAGATGTACATATGTAGATATTTTAACATGTTTAATACGGTATACGATGAAACGAATCTGTTGTATGTACTCGATGATTCACACAGGATAGACACTATTCGGTCAGAACAGATTCGTGTTTCGTTATTAATGTAGTTGCGTCCCAATAGGACAATTATTGTGTGGTTAAATGGGTTTTGTGTCATTTACTGTTATAATTTACATATAAGGCTTTATATATTTCCCAGAGATAATAATATTTTATTCCCCCATAAATATATAATGCATGAGATTAAGAATATAATTACAAACAATTGGTACGTAATTATGGTGTTGGAATACGGCGCAATTCATTCATTCATTCGTTCGTTCGTTCGTTCGTTCGTTCGTCCGTCCGTCCGTCCGTTCGTTCGTTCGTTCGTTCGTTCGTTCTTTCGTTCGTCCGTCCGTCCGTCCTTTCGTTCGTTCGTTCGTTCGTTCGTTCGTTCGTCCGTCCGTCCGTCCATTCATTCATTCATTCATTCATTCATTCATTTGTTGACTGGTATAAGATCGATAGCCATTGTCATTCACTAGTCACATGACTAACTTGAGATACACAGCAATGTGACATATATGGCGTGACTTGGTTAGAGTGTGTATAGAAATAGTATTAGTAGTAGCAGCAGTGGTAGTAGTATTAGTAGTAGCAACAGCAACGGCAGTAGTAGTAGTAGGTAGTAACAGTAGTAGAAGTGCTAGTAGTAGCAATAGCATTAGCATTAGTAGCTGTGGTTACCATAGCTCAAAGGACTTTTGTAGCAACGCTAAATGTAAAAACGTCGCTAAATGTAAAAACTTGTGTCGCTAAACGTAACAAGGGTGAATTGAGGTCTTGAAAAATGTGCAATGTTGTAAACACACAAAATGACATGTGATACTATACTATCAAAATATGGTTGTAAAGTTTTGGTTTCTTATTTTTTTATTCAAACTGTCACATTTTTACATTATGTCGTTTTTTCCTTTTATACAAGCTTTTACATTTAACGACGTTTTTACACTGAGCTACGTTTTTACATTTTTTACATTTAGCGTTGGTGTCTCCGTGGCCGAATGGTTAACGACGTTGCGTTGTAAACCTTCGCTTCTCACCGCTCCGTGCTCGAATCCCACTGGGAGCTCGACTAGTAAGTGAGGAAGTGTCGATTCTTACGGATGGCGCGAGGTGTACAGTACTGGTTCCACCCAGCAAAAGTGGATGGTCTGCCTCCACAACAAAAAAAATCGACCGTCATATATAACTTTACATGTGTTGAAAATGACGTAAAACGACATACAAACAAAACATTTAGCATTGCTGCACGCGTATGCGTAAAGACCTACGTGAAGATGCCGTCAGGTAAATGTTGAACGGAATTTCGCAGCGTACGGTATCTTTTCATTTTGGCGTGCGTAAATGCATTATAATAAGACTAGTTCAACGTCTGAGAGAGCCTGTTTGACCTACAATCGTCCTATACAAGGACGTCCACGTGTTACGTCACGTCAAGACGGCGTTCACCCCCATATGTCAGCACTTGCGCACCCCAGCAAAACCCACCGTGAAACCGTCATGAAACCACCGTGAACATAAGGGGTCCTCCTAACAATCGAATACGTGCCAGGACCATTTCTTACCGAATACGTTGTTTGTATTTGCTGCCCGCGTTATATGACATAAAACTTGGTTTCTCTTATCAGACATTCAGATTCACAAAAAAATAATGGAATATTAATATGTGACCTAAATACTGTGTACCGAAATAAAATTATAGTTTTAAGTTAAGTGCACGTCAAGAAATTTGGTGCACGCCAACATATTTGATTATTAATACAGAGATGCGTTTCTTTTTTCTTTTAGTATAGTATTGAAATTGTGTCTACTTTTTTATAATCTTTTGCGACAGTATTTAAGTCTCTTAACAAAATCTGCGACCATTAAACGACCGATATACAGTCGCAAAATTCAAATCAAAATAACTCGAATTCTGAGATTTACCATGGTCAATTTGCAAATGTGCGATGTTATTTGAATACCATAATATAACTATTAAATAACTTATTTTTGAATTTATTTTAAATCAATAACATGGTTTATAAATAGCATATATTAACCATAAAGATACAGAAGTCAATTTTAAAGATGCAAATAATGAGATTTGCAATGCCATTCAGGTCCACATGACATTAATTTAGAGCGGCCATATATCATTCGACCGGAACAGGGTGATGCTACCATGCCTTCGGAATAATTACCCAGTGAGTAACCAAGATACCAAATTACAAAAGCAGAACAGCCATTCTTGGATCCTGGTCTTACGTCGGAGAGAACTTATTCATCTAACAGTGGCAATGATCAGAAGTTCTTAAAACAGTACATGAATGTAATCCTCTAAAATGAGCACTATATGCATAGGGTAACCTTAAGACAGAAAAGTAGTGTACCTACTTTCAAAGCATCTTTGCAAAACATATCTCAACCAGACAATCTATTGTGGCGTGCATAACAAATTTCGTAAGATTCTTGGTCATGATCACGTTCATACTATATTTAACTTATAGGAAGTTTATCAAAAAAGGTTATTACTATCATTTTCAACTCACGGCGTGTTCAGCGGTTGGCCCATTTACAATTCTCCATTTTGCAATTTGCTCTTTGATTGTGCGATGATAACCCGACAGATTGTGGACCCTATGATGACATCTACCTACATGATTAAAGAGATGTTAACGTTTAATGCGTGTCTTAAAGACCCAACATCCGATCAGACCTTCGGATGTAAATTAACTCTGCTGTGTGTGTGTATTATCAGTGAGTGGCAATACAGTGTTAGCTAAAAATAGATTGGGATTGCAGCAGACGACAGAAAACACATTGTTGACCTGTTGATTGTCAGTAATTTCCATGAGTTTTAAACAGATACGACATACTTTTCTCTTCCAAGTGATTAAATACATGTAGACTTGTATGTCTCATACACTAAACATGTACACAATAACTGTATTTATGATATTCATTAGTTTTATTATTCTAAAACACATAATTCAGCCAAATTGATCTGTTTTGCTTTTGAGCACTTTTATTTTATTTTTTTCCTTGACAAATTGTCATCCATTAGTATATGTTTAATGAATGTGTAATCTGTATACAGCAACACTGATCCACAAATACCAGACATAATGAGTATATATATGTCAACACCCTTGATAAGGTTGCATTGTATGGATCATGTTCAACTGGCCCAATTAGCCTGTATCATAATTGGACAATTCCATTAAAAGAAAGGTAGAGTATCCATTTCTGCACTTTTGTTGTCCCATTTGTTTTATTCATTTCTCATCATACATTCTAAACAAACATATGCGTAATCTAATTACTCGCAAGTCATATCTAAATATGTTTATTTTATGTTTAAATGCTCAAAATAATAAAAGAAATAGATAGTTGATCAACCTATATAAATTGAACTCCACTATACTGTTCTTGGCGGCATTTTAATAAAATGCGGTGAAGTGATATGTTTTAGAAGTGATGAAAACTTGTTATATTATTATTTTGTGTGTGATGGATACATCTAAAACATTTGTGTTATCATTATTAGTTAACGAAGAGCAAAAACCTACAGCTGAAGCTCTTTTCAATTATTACAATTGGAATTTTATTGAAATAAATAAATCTTCAGAAGAACAACAAAATAATGATAATGTGCAACATGAGCAACCAATTAATTCAATTGAAGAAAGCAGGAACATGATGCTCAAGTTTTATCAATTAACGATGTTACAGAAACAGATTTGATGGCAAATGTAGATGCTTTTGTTCTCCACCATGTAATTACACATGAACAATCATGGCTTGGAAGTGGGTCAAGACCACATGCCAAAAATAGAATTTCAAGAAGGGTAAGATACAAGAAATGTTGGTCAATGCTGGACAGAAGAAATGCTTGGCGCAAAACTGAGTATCTTGTTAGAAAGGCCAGATTAATGAAAAGGGACCACGTAGATGGGACTGTTGTTAGAATTCTAAGAGAGATAATGACAGAATGTGTATTAATCTTAGTACGGTCTCGCTATCCTAATCTACCAGGAGAGCCGTATATCGATCATTGTTGGTAATACAACACAACTGTGATAACATTTTAATATATGTACTGCACAGATTATTCATTAAAAGGATATGTGTATACATCAGTATTTAAGCAACAAAACACAAACAGTATAATACTAACATTTTAAAAATGACACAAACTTCAATTGGTGAAAACATTACTTAATCCTCTTCGTCCCTGATGAAAACATTAATAAGTGTTTAAAAAAATTGGATATAAAATGCTGCAACACAAATGTACATGTATTTGGAGAATTTCACAAATTAAAAACATCCAAGTAAGTGCTGAGCATGTTTATTTTACACATTTTACTAACCTATACAGCAATACCATACTACCATGTGTTTCTTGTTCATTTGTTTACAAACAATGGAGTCACATGATCTCATGAATACTTAGCTCCTCCCATGAATTTGAAATTTGAAATTTTGGTTTGATGATTTTATTTAATTATGAAAATCAGAAAGAACCATATAACATGATTTTCATAATAATGAAAGAAAATCAATTAAACTTCAAGCATATATTTTTTGAAAGATAACTATAACTGTCTTTTATGATTTTTTGAAGAAAAAGTGTCCCTGACATGAAACATGTTCAAATATACAAGGGAAACCACCCCCAGCCATTACCTCCCTTATATACCCCAGTTGGGTCTTTAAAGACCCAACATCCGATCAGACCTTCGGATGTAAATTAACTCTGCTGTGTGTGTGTATTATCAGTGAGTGGCGATACAGTGTTAGCTAAAAATAGATTGGGACTGCAGCAGACGACAGAAAACACATTGTTGACCTGTTGATTGTTAGTAATTCCCATGAGTTTTAAACAGATACGACATAATTTTCTCTTCCAAGTAATTAAATACATGTAGACTTGTATGTCTCATACACTAAACATGTACACAATAACTGTATTTATGATCTTCATTAGTTTTATTATTCTAAAACACATAATTCAGCCAAATTGATCTGTTTTGCTTTTGAGCACTTTTATTTTATTTTTTTCCTTGACAAATTGTCATCCATTAGTATATGTTTAATGAATGTGTAATCTGTATACAGCAACTCTGATCCTCAAATACCAGACATAATGAGTATATATATGTCAACATCTTTGATAAGGTTGCATTGTATGGATCATGTCCTACTGGCCCAATTAGCCTGTATCATAATTGGACAATTCCATTACAAGTAAGGTAGAGGATCCATTTCTGCATTTGTATTTTCCCATTTGTTTTATTCATTTCTCATCAAACATTCTAAAGACACATATGCGTAATCTAATTACTCGCAAGTCATCTCTAAATATGTTTATTTTATGTTATTTAAATGCTTAAAATGATAAAAGAAATAGTTGATCAACCTATATAAATTGAACTCCACCATACTGATCTTGGCGGCATTTTAATAAAATGCGGTGAAGTGATATGTTTTAGAAGTTGATGAAAACGTGTTATATTTTTTATTTTGTGTGTGATGGATACATCCAAAACATTATTAGTAATCGAAGAGCAAAAACTTACAGCTGAAGCTCTTTAATTTCAACCATTACAATTGGAATTTTATTGAAATAAAAAAATCACCAGAAGAACAACAAAATAATGACAATGTGCAACATGAGCTACCAATTAATTCAATTGAAGAAAGCAGGAACATGATGCTCAAGTTTTATCAATTAACGATGTTACAGAAACAGATTTGATGACAAATGTAGATGTTTCTTTTGTACCATTGCTTTTGTTTCCGTGTAATCATTTGTGATTACACATGAACAATCATGGCTTGGAAGTGGGTCAAGACCTAATGCCAAAAATAGAATTTAAAGAAGGGTGACAGAAGAAATGCTTGGCGCAAAACTGAGCATCTTGTTAGGCTAGATTAATGAAAAGGGATCATGTAGATGAGAGTGTTGTTAGAATTCTAAGAGAGATAATGACAGAATGTGTATTCAACTTAGTAAGGTCTCGCTATCCTAACCTACCAGGAGAGCCGTATACCGGTCTTTGTTGGTAATACAACACAATTGTGATATAATTTTAATATATGTACTGTTGCACAGATCATTCAAAAAAAGGATATGTGTATACATCAGTATTTGAGCAACAAAACACAAACAGTATAATACTAACATTTTAAAAATTATGCAAACTTCGATTGGTGAAAACATTAGTAAGTGTTTAAAAAATGGATATAAAATGCTGCAACACAAATGTACATGTATTTGGAGAATTTCACAAATTAAAAACATCCAAAGTAAGTGCTAAGCATGTTTATTATACACATTTTACTAACCTATACAGCAATAGCATACTACCATGTGTTTCTTGCTCATTTGTTTACAAACAATGGAGTCATATGATCTCATGAATACTTAGCTCCTCCCATGAATTTGAAATTTGAAATTTTGGTTTGATGATTTTATTTAATTATGGAAATCAGAAAGAACCATATAACACTATTTTCATAATAATGAAAGAAAATCAATTAAACTTCAAGCATATATTTTTTGAAAGATAACTATAACTGTGTTTTATGATTTTTTGAAGAAAAAGTGTCCCTGACATGAAACATGTTCAAATATACAAGGGAAACCACCCCCAGCCATTACCTCCCTTATATACCCCAGTTGGGTCTTTAAATCTAATGTGAGACCTAAATATACATTCTCTTGTTGCTCTAGTTTCTGTCAAGTCATTGCGTATTTGCTTTGTAGCTTTCTAAGCTGTTTTATATTAATATACTGAAAGGAAAATGAAAAGCGACACGGGAATTTCCGCTATATATTGTATGCCGTTAATCGAATGGTACATGGCTACGTAAGATCTTTCCTTTCGGCTAAAACAACACGTAACACAGCAAATAGTATTCCTGCAAAGTTTCATTATTGACAGAGTACGCGTTTGGCGCAAGCATAGGATGCAAAATTTTGCAAACTCTTTACGTTAAATACAGTTCTGAACTGGATCAATTTTTCAAAGAGGAACTTCAACATTTATGAATTTCTTGTTACAATGTGAACTGTGATTAAAACGTCTACAACATCACTGTTGTGTCCTTTCTCTAACTAACTATAACTTTTTTTTTTACAAAACATCTTGGGATTTTTTTGGAATATATATGGAATTAAGTGTGCAGTATATACAATATATAGCGGAAATTCCCGTGTCGCGTTTCTTTTTCTTTTCAGTATATATACATGATCAGTTTTGTGTTTTACTTATATTATCTATTAATGCTGTCTAGTTTGGTTAGATGATTGAACCTGGCGGGGATTTCTTTACACTGTCCCGTTTGGATTGCCAATAGGGTAAGCGTTTGGTGCATCCCAGATCCTGGTTTAAACCCTTATCTTTCGTGTTGCCTTAAGATCACTTCAATTTATTAAAATTGATATTGAACGCATCAAATAATTGGCAAAGATTATACGGAACAAAGAAGTTCACTTATTTTCCGTATGTTTATAGCAAATAATCCTTTATGTTTATAGCAAATAATCCTTTATTATAGCAAATAATCCTTTATGTTTATAGCAAATAATCCTTTATGTTTATAGCAAATAATCCTTTATGTTTATAGCAAATAATCCTTCAAGCACTCAACGGATCAGTATAGCTTAAACGGTAACTAGAAAGTTACAATTGCTTACAACCTTTAGTTAAGAAATCACTAGAACATCGTTTATGGTGAATTATCGTGTAATATATCACTATTTCTCGTTCGATTGTAAACAATAAATTCACTCGCCCAAAGTAAACGATATTCTTTTTCTATTCTAATACCCCTAAATGCGAAAATAATGCACACATAACTGAAAAATTTCGAATTGCAAATGCTTACTCTCCTAACATTGCATAAATTACAGTGATATATCGTTGAATATAACCATATAACCAAATATTTTAAACTATGCTATATAGTGCGGGTGTATTAGAATTGTTTATAGTCGCATGTTCACTAACCTCTTGATTTAGTGGTATTCTTTTTCTCATAAAATAACTTAACCTTTTAAAGAGTAAACTTCTACCCTCTGTGTTTTAAAACAATACTTAAAGCTACAGTTTCTATATCAATCGATGTCTTCTGTGTAGGCGTGTCTTTATTTGTAACTTCATATTCACAACTCATGTCGAAATCGGGTATTTAAGCGAGCAAATATAGCGCAGGAAATTATTTACCGTATATACATCGACCATTGCACATCGTATCTATACACAGGAACAGTAATTTTTACAGAAAAAAAAAATAACCTCTTTCGGGGCTCGAACACACGACCTTCTGATTTCAAGTCCGGTGCTCTATCCACTGAACTAAAACGCTATTTGAGAAGATAGTATACTAACTACCCATTCATTATGAGGCAAAATAACATATTTGAACGCAACTGAAGATGGATCCATAAATATGTTGTCCATATTGTCGCACGTGTAAATTAACATTGCGAGACGAAACCTTGTGGACGTCTATCATGACGTCTTCCTAAATCCTGTAAAAGAAGGTAAAAAAGAGTATGATAATGGACCTTTGGAGACGGCCGAAAACGACACATACGAAATAAGTGTCGGGCTCAGCGATCTCCAAAGATCGAATGAATAACAGTACTGATTGCAAGCGAGGGAAGAAGTTTTACTGCCGCCACACTGCACAAGCAACGCCACTGTGCAGTTTAATTAGTTCTATCTTGCTATTTGATGTTATTTTCCCCGTCCACTACGTGAAGTAATTGAACAAACCCCATAAAATACCACTTGCATGTTTCCATACTTCACATAATGGTCGAAGACACATACCATTCACGTAAGAACAAACAGCACATAGATGGGAATGAGCCTACAGCCTTAGACATCTTTATTCTAAGAACTTAACAAGTAATGGCGAAGTAATGCCTTGAGTGGAAACAAAGTAAAAATGTAGTTAAATGTTCAATGAAAATGAGTCCGGTGCGACAAACTTTCCGTGTGCGCATTAATTGCACTGTCGATTTACACAAGAAATTACTAAAAAATTACTAACATTAATCCTTGCAATCCTTACACAAACCAGCCAGAATTTGTTCACTGTCCAGTATATGTATATACACTAGTGTCAGCGCACCGGTCGTTTCCAAGGTTATCATAATATATGTAAACTGCATATGACAAGGCTCTGATAAATACTAAAAGTATTTCATTATCCTCTTCAAAACTTGTTATAATATAACGTCAAAATAATTCTCAAACTTGATTGAATGTTAGTAAGCAACCATATCAGTCATACGGATTAAGTAATCAATATTACATAATAAGCACGACTATGTTCCACATAATCTAATCTAATTGTGGTAATACAGGTCAAATGTACACAAATTAATGGAAAATAAACAGTTTATTCTTCCAAAAAGAAAACAAACTAAAAATAAATAACCCAATATTGAAAATTAATAATAACTACAAAAGAACATAAACTATAAGGTCCTTCGACCATCGTACATGGAGAACCTGTATAGATACTGTTTATAAAAAATAATATTATACATAAGTTTATCTATAGTGGGTTGGGTGGGTGGGCGAGCTAGTATGGCACTACATGTCCGATCTCTAGCGATGGCTTAGCTCGAATGACCAACGCCCCCAGCGTAATTCTAAAAATAACTTTACACGAGTCAACTCGTACAACAACTTCCAAAACCGGTTATCTGTTAATAAGGCCTTCGAGTCATATAACTAAAAAAAACAATACATCATGTATCAAAACACAAACGAAGATACATTATGTTCTATGTCGTCTACGACTCCGACGAACATAAAACATTTATCTTCTTAAGTATGTTGCATTAATGCGAACGCCAGTAAATCCCCGACCACCACGTGAACTACTTGAACAAACACCACACAATTTTCTTAATTCACATAATTACCATTCACATAACAACATACACAACACATAACTGGAAGTGAACCTACTGCCTTAGAGATCGTCACAAAGAACGGACGATTACAATGTTTAAAAACGGAATACGAAAACCGTTATTTAACCCAAGTTAAAAGAACACTGAAACCGTACTCAACGCGTATACAAGTGGAGACTTAAATTCACAGACTTTTTATCTGAAATACTTTCGTGAATGTACCTGTCTTTTGATGACTGACTTTTCCACCGCCCATGTTTAAGTATGAGTCGGTCTGGGACCCTTGCCGCAGCGGCTGAAGAAGCATCCCCAGATCGTAGAGAATGCAAACCGAAAGAAGACTTAGTGCATTTCTTCCAATTTTTTCAAAAGAATTTGTCTAGCTATACCATATGAAGAAAATTTTCCCGTTTTCCTCAATTTGAAACCGTGTTTAGTTTTTAAAATATCTCTAAAAATGGTTTCTTTTGAATATTCGTGGAATCTGCTGCTTTAAGATACATTTTTAAACAAATCAAAGGACACGCTATGTCACTCACACTCCTAAAGTTACTCGCGTTCCATTTCTATATTTAAGAAATAGAACATCGTTTACTGTGAATTATCGTTTAAAATATCACGGTTTGGAGTTCAATTGTAAACAATAATTTCACGAGCCCGAAGTGCGAGTGAAATTATTGTTTACAATTGAACGACAAACCGTGTTATATTATAGATAATTCACCGTAAACGATGTTCTATTTCTATTCTAATACCCCTAAAATATGAAAATAACGCACACATTTGAAATTTTTCGCATTGCTTTGCTTACTCTCCTAACGTTGTATAATGCGCAATGCTTATTCTCCTAACGTTGCAACAATTACAGTGATATAACGTTCAATATAACGAGATATTTTAAACTAGGCTATATAGTGCGGGTATATTAGAATTGTCGGTATTACTCACTTCGATAAAAAATTCTAATCTATCTTCGAAAAAATATGTCTGATCTTTTTATATTTGCTAGCTCGGCGTATCTCAGAGAACCTGTAAAACTTAAACACAGAGCGTACTAAATCTTAGGTTTGCTAATTCACTCTGCTCTTACCATATAAACGAAGAGTATTGTTTAACATTTCAACTTTCGGAATGCCGGCTGCTTTGGCTAAAGTCGTTTTAGCGCTCTCTACCATCCGTCTGTGCGTGGATCGTTCATATTCGTTATATTGTTAGCCCAAATTATAGAAAATAGAACAGACTTTAACTTAGAAACTGACACTTTGCTTTTCTATCAAATGGGCAATAAAAATTGCTAATTGTTTATGATCCGCTGGTAAAACCGTAAATCTATACTTTTTGCACCATCCATACCAAAAGTTAAAACCACATGAATACCTCTTGTAAGTGTTTGAGGCTATATACTTTGTTAGAATGTCTGGAATATTTGAAATTAAATAGTTCAGTTCTGTGTTTGTTCTCGTTTAATAATCCATGGCAGTCGGAAATTTATCAAATCTGTGAAATGTAAACAAATAGAAGCATACATTAGAATTGTAATCGGGAAAAGAATAACAGTTTCATATTAATATGATGGTTATATGTTGTTACAATGCTCGTTTAAATAAACAACTAGATTTTCTTCATATCGAAATTGTTCTTCCTTAAAAAGGGGACAAAACATACATGTGACGAGTTTGAATCGAACTTTTCATATTGGAATAGAATGTTGAAAAACTACAATCCATCAACAATTTTGAATTCAAATTCAACGACGAATTGTAACAACATATTTTGAAAAAAATAAATAAATAATATAAACAAGTACTTATGTAATAAGAATGTGTACATTTACTCGAAACCAATACTAAATACGTATCTATTTGATATCTAAATCGGCACCAGACGCAACTACAAATAATACTAAAGTGATATATGTAATATCACTTCCCACTCAAGACTGTCTTGAGGATCGGCGCCATGCGCAACAGCACCTGTATAAGTGTAAACAGCAGATTTTTTTATAATTAATTTTAAAAACAACAAAAAAGCATTATCACATTCCACACAATACTAAAATGGCTACTGCGCCTAGGCTACAATTACGCAATAACAATACCACTATACATATGTGTACAATATCGCATTCCACCCGAGGGACTGACATCAGGTGCTTCAACACATAATATAAGTAATCGTCAAATCCACGAAAATGCAACAAAATATATATGTGTTTAATATCACATTCAACCCAATTCGCATGGTCGGATACCCCCACGTGATTTGTTCCGTTACTCTCAACCGGGTTTCGACGATGCCCAAGGCGCAACAACATAAACATCTAAACAAGCAAGAAAAGTGCCTATCTGTGCATTATCTTTTAGTTTGGACTGCACAGGCACAACAACTTAAAATATATAAACAAACGGCCGTTTACGCTAGAACGAACTGTGCATATATTCTCGGATTATAGTTAAAAGGGGTCGGTCTCCGTCAGAAGTACGCCAAACACGTGTCGTCCACTCATTTGGAACACTTCGATCATGCACGTTCACTTTATCCGCCATGTTTTAGAATGTAGAATGTTATTTCGCTCCATGATTTGTCGCGTTTTATGTTTGAGGACATTACAAACAACATGTTTAGTTGCTGTAAAACGTAATCGACAAATAATACAAAAAGCGTGAAAGGCTTATAAAACAAGCAAACAAGAAACTGCACGAACGTCGGTCATCTTTTTTCATCGCAATTTCACACTTCCTGGTTTGAGAACAAAACACTAAATAAAGCCATTAACATGTGCTAAAACACGAATTACCCACGCACATTGTGATAAGGATACTTAAAATTACGTCTTGCAGCAACTAACTTGGAAATGAAAGCATTTTATAATCGTTGCAATTAGATTTTGTCAACAATTTTATTATAACACTAAATCAGCCGACTTTAAAACCGAGAAGAAAACAAATACTAATAATGTGTTGTTCGAATTATCATTACCAGTTTGCCGGTCTTACTTTTTTTTATCGATACATGTGTGTTTGTTAATTATTCAGTCGGTATGACAATCACACGATTCTTAATTGTTCACACAATACAGTCGAGGTTTTACCAGTTGTTGTTAACAAACATCTATAGAAAAGTTAAAAAAGATAATTTAATTTTGCTCACTTAATAAATCATTTAAATGTATTGTTATCCTCACAAACATCATATAGACTGAAAAAATAACCGATTGATGATGGCGGCAACGCTTTTATTTTGTTTACCGACTCGAGATTCTCCTCGTTCATTTAACCTTTGAAGAAATTGTTCGAAATAACATCAATCAATAGAAAGGTTATTTATTTGGCTTTCTAACCATGCATCTTATGTAAATATTCATTAAACAATACATGTAACCAAAACAATAAACATACGGTGATGTGCGTAAACGCTTTAAGAAAATAAAAAAGAGCGATATATTTCCTTTCCAACTCGAGAACTAGAGATTTTACTTTATTTGGAATAAAATTACACCATTAGAAAGGTTATTTATTTGACTTTCTGGCAATGTAAAATTTATATGTAAAAAAAAGATTAAACAAGGATATATAATGTCTGTTTGCAATGTAGATGGTTGTGCCGTACATCGAGGCCTCTCGCATACCGCCACGATAAGCGTAGTAAAAATCGATAAATGCAGCGTATAATCGATAAACTTACCTGGTCGACAAGTGTTTTCAGTTAAATACAGCCTTTGTACTGCCGTGTCATATCCCCGTCATATAAAGCCCTGATATATTCAAGCCCTATATATGGACGCCACTACCAATTAACCGTTACTCTACGTTCGGTAACTTAGATACGTTTCGGTATCATTCACTGGATTACGCCCCTTACCTAGGCTCTTTCCTTATAGTCAAAACTTCGTTATTGAATTTATTTGACTCAAACAGGGATTCCTTCTTTCTTCAATAAACAAAAACACTCTTGACCCCGATTAAATTCGAACACCTCTGCTGTGTTTAAAACATATTCCTTCTATATCGAACAAAAAAGGCCAAAAGGGAGCAGATGGCCATTTCGAAACGACCAACGTACCGTACTACCGCATTGCACGCCAATAAATGTTTTAAACATTGTATGATCAAAATATACAGCGGAACCACCCAACTGTGTTCATTTGCCCAATTTTGTGAGAATGCATCCACGGCTTCAGACCCTTGGTTCCATACTTTCAAATTGAATCGTACAATCTTTTTATTTTCTTGATTTGCAAATCTGTCTACGCTATGAGGGCCCTTTTTCCGTCCAAAAAAATGAAGAATTTATCGAAAACCACGATTTGTTTTTTTCTCTTTCAGAATCCCGTGAATATTTAAAGAAATATGCTTCGAAACGCATAAATTATAAATATTAATAGCTTGCTGTTGTAACTCGGAAACAGAACTACCAGATTGAATGATCCTACAACAGTTTTGTGAATCGGTAAACCAATTTATAGACTTGTTTTCCTTTAAAGTACTATACGCACTAAGGGCCAGTGAAACAGCTTTTATCTCCCTAAAAGTAGAACTTTTCACGTTCTGGCATTTTCCGCATTCCAATAACTGTGAAATACAGAATTTGCCAATTTCACTGAATATGCTGCAGCGGCAGTGTCACTGGCATCGATAAACACAATGTGTTCAGGGACTGAATACGCGGACAAATATTTCTTATTCAAGCTGCGTAGAGATTTCTTCCAGAAGAATATCTCCTCGATACAACTGTTATCATGTGCTACAAACCAACTGGCGTCCCAGTAAAGTATATGGCTTGATATAGGAATCAAGTCATTAACATAGCCACATTACCTGTAACTAGCATGGATAGAGTTTTACCAGTCATAGTTGCTAAATCTCTGGCAGACACATACGGGACCTTTCCAAGCGATAACCAATCTTAGATATAGTATCGAGAATATGTCTCTCTGGAGTACAAATGGAGTATGCCTCCCCATCCCACCAAATACCAGTCCATTCTAACCTCAACTGGGGTGTCCAAATCGATTTTTCTTCGCTCGAAAACAATCCTGCTGATTCCAGAGGTTGTTTTACAAAATGGAATCTTTTCAGACTTCAATCGTATTTTTTGTTTAAACCCAAACCGTCGTCTAAAGACAAAACAATGTGTATATCATTTCCTCTCCAATACTTAACCACGACTCTTAGGCATTTAGCAAACAAGAAAGGAGCTGAACAGAATCCAAAAGGGATTAAGCTGTAAAGCAATACAACTTGCCCTCAAATTGAAAACCCAAAAACGTTCTGTGACCTGTAAAGATATCGAAATGATGATAACCGCCTTTTAAATCGAATTTAAAAAGAAAAGATCATTTTTCGAAATAATTTAACGCGATTCGCCAATCTTCAAACTTAATTTTCTCTTTCCAGACACATTTTTCGGAATACTCAGATCCAAAATTAATCTCTTTTTCCCCTGTTTATTTGTAGCGACTGACAGTGTGTGCAATAAATAAGGTTTAAATGGAACCTCAACAACACAGCCTTTCCGTACCAAATCTGAAACTACTTCTTTAACAAATAATTCGTTTATGATGAGGTTTATGAATTATTAATTTTAGAAGAGGAGGACTGGGGCGTTTCAAAAAAAGGAATTTTATAACCATTTTCGATTATGTCCAGAACAAAATCAGAGGCGTTAATTCGTTTCCAAAAGAAACTTGTTTTTTCAAACTACATCTTTAACAAAATAATTCGTTTATGAAGAGGTTTATGAATTATTAATTTAGAAGAGGAGGATTTGGCGTTTCATAAAAAGGAATTTATAACCATTTTCGATTATGTCCAGAACAAAATCAGAGGCGTTAATTTTTTTTCCAAAAAGAAAGCTTGTTTTTTTTTTCAAACTGCCTTTAACACTTGTTTTTAAAACACCCCCCACTTTCGTGAATAAAGCGTTGTTCTTCAAACTCTAAAACTGTTTACACAACAAATCTTCATTTAATTTAC
>JAWPHD010018989.1:17500-22500 GCA_037043455.1 Cyrtodaria siliqua
GTCTGTCTGTCTGTCTGTCTGTCTGTCTGTCTGTCTGTCTGGCCTGTCTGTCTGTCTTGCATGTCTGGGTCTCTGTCTGGCCTGTCTGTCTGTCTGGCCTGTCTGGGTCTCTGTCTGGCCTCTGTCTGGCCTGTCTGGCTCTCTGTTTGTCTGTCTGTCTGGCCCTCTGTCTGGCCCTCTGTCTGTCTGTCTGTCTTTCGGTCTGTCTGTCTAGCCTGTCTGGCTCTCTGTCTGTCTGTCTGTCTGTCTGTCTGTCTGGCCCTCTGTCTGTCTGTCTGTCTGTCTGGCCTGTCTGGGTCTCTGTCTGGCCTGTCTTGCTCTCTGTCTGGCCCTATGTCTGGCCCTCTGTCTGTCTGGCCCTCTGTCTGGCCCTCTGTCTGGCCCTCTGTCTGTCTGTCTGTCTGGCCTGTTTTTGTCTCTGTCTGGGTCTCTGTCTGGCCTGTCTGGGTCTCTGTCTGTGTCTCTGTCTAGCCTGTCTGGCTCTCTGTCTGTCTGTCTGTCTGTCTGTCTGTCTGTCTGTCTGTCTGTCTGTCTAGGTCTCTGTCTGGCCTGTCTGGTTCTCTGTCTGGCTCTCTGTTTGGAACTCTGTCTGGCCTGTCTGTCTGTCTGTCTAGCCTGTCTGGCTCTCTGTCTGTCTGTATGTCTGTCTGTCTGTCTGGCCTGTCTGTCTGTCTGTCTGTCTGTCTGACTGTCTGTCTGTCTGTCTATCTGTCTGTCTGTCTTTCTGGATGTCTGTCTGGCCTGTCTGGGTCTCTGTCTGGCCTCTCTTGCTCTCTGTCTGGCCCTCTGTCTGGCCCTCTGTCTGTCTGTCTGTCTGGCTGGCTGGCTGGCTGTCTGGCCTGTCTGGCTCTCTGTCTGGCTCTCTGTCTAGCCTGTCTGTCTGTCTGTCAGTCTGTCTGTCTGTCTGTCTGTCTGTCTGTCTGTCTGTCTGTCTGTCTGTCTGTCTGTCTGTCTGTCTGTCTGTCTGTCTGTCTGTCTGTCTGTATGTCTGTCTGTCTGTCTGTCTGGCCTGTCTGACCTGTCTGGGTCTCTGTCTGGTCTATCTGGCTCTCTGTCTGGCTCTCTGTCTGGCACTCTGTCTGGCCTGTCTGTCTGTCTGTATGTCGGTCTGTCTGTCTAGCATGTCTGGCTCTCTGTCTGTCTGTCTGTCTGTCTGTCTGGCCTGTCTGTCTGTCTGTCTGTCTGTCTGGCCTGTCTGGGTCTCTGTCTGGCCCTCTGTCTGTCTGTCTGTCTGGCTGGCTGTCTGGCCTGTCTGGCTCTCTGTCTGGCTCTCTGTCTAGCCTGTCTGTCTGTCTGTCTGTCTGGCCTGTCTGGCCTGTCTGGCCTGTCTGGGTCTCTGTCTGGCCTGTCTGGCTCTCTGTCTGGCTCTCTGTCTGGCACTCTGTCTGGCCTGTCTGTCTGTCTGTCTGTCGGTCTGTCTGTCTAGCATGTCTGGCTCTCTGTCTGTCTGTCTGGCCTGTCTGTCTGTCTGTCTGTCTGTCTGGCCTGTCTGGGTCTCTGTCTGGCCTGTCTTGCTCTCTGTCTGGCCCTCTGTCTGTCTGGCCCTCTGTCTGGCCCTCTGTGTGTCCCTCTGTCTGTCTGTCTGTCTGTCTGTCTGTCTGTCTGTCTGTCTGTCTGTCTGTCTGTCTGTCTGTCTGTCTGTCTGTCTGTCTGTATGTCTGTCTGTCTGTCTGTCTGTCTGTCTGTCTGTCTGTCTGTCTGTCTGTCTGTCTGTCTGTCTGTCTGTCTGTCTGTCTGTCTGTCTGTCTGTCTGTCTGTCTGTCTGTCTGTCTGTCTGTCTGTCTGTCTGTCTGTCTGTCTGTCTGTCTGTCTGTCTGTCTGTCTGTCTGGCCTGTCTGTCTGTCTGGCCTGTCTGGGTCTCTGTTTGGCCTCTGTTTGGCCTCTGTCTGGCCTGTCTGGCTCTCTGTCTGGCCCTCTGTCTGTTTGTCTGTCTGTCTGGCCTGTCTGTCTGTCTGGCCTGTATGGGTCTCTGTCTGGCCTGTCTGTCTGTCTGGCCTGTCTGGGTCTCTGTCTGGCCTCTGTCTGGCCTCTGTCTGGCCTGTCTGGCTCTCTGTCTGTCTGTCTGTCTGGCCCTCTGTCTGGCCCTCTGTCTGGCCCACTGTCTGGCCCTCTGTCTGTCTGTCTGTCTGTCTGTCTGTCTGTCTGTCTGTCTGTCTGTTTGGCTGTCTGGCCTGTCTGTCTGTCTGGCCTGTCTGGGTCTCTGTCTGGCATGTCTGTCTGTCTGGCCTGTCTGAGTCTCTGTCTGGCCTCTGTCTGGCCTGTCTGGCTCTCTGTCTGTCTGTCTGTTTGTCTGGCCCTCTGTCTGGCCCTCTGTCTGGCCCTCTGTCTGTCTTTCGGTCTGTCTGTCTAGCCTGTCTGGCTCTCTGTCTGTCTGTCTGTCTGTCTGGCATGTCTGTCTGTCTGTCTGTCTGTCTGGCCTGTATTGGTCTCTGTCTGGCCTGTCTTGCTATCTGTCTGGCCCTCTGTCTGGCCCTCTGTCTGTCTGGCCCTCTGTCTGGCCCTCTGTCTGTCTGTCTGTCTGTCTGTCTGTCTGTCTGTCTGTCTGTCTGTCTGTCTGTCTGTCTGTCTGTCTGTCTGTCTGTCTGTATGTCTGTCTGTCTGGCTGTCAGTCTGTCTGGCCTGTCTGTCTGTCTGTCTGGCCTGTCTGGGTCTCTGTCTGGCCTCTGTCTGGCCTGTCTGGCTCTCTGTCTGGCCCTCTGTCTGTCTGTCTGTCTGTATGTCTGTCTGTCTGTCTGTCTGGCTGTCTGTCTGGCTGTCTGTCTGGCTGTCTGGCCTGTCTGGGTCTCTGTCTAGCCTATCTTGCTCTCTGTCTGGCCCTCTGTCTGGCCCTCTGTATGTCTGTCTGTCTGTCTGGCTGGCTGGCTGGCTGTCTGGCCTGTCTGACTCTCTGTCTGGCTTTCTGTCTAGCCTGTCTGTCTGTCTGGCCTGTCTGGCCTGTCTGGCCTGTCTGGCCTGTCTGGGTCTCTGTCTGGCCTGTCTGGCTCTCTGTGTGGCTCTCTGTCTGGCACTCTGTCTGGCCTGTCTGTCTGTCTGTCGGTCTGTCTGTCTAGCATGTCCGGCTCTCTGTCTGTCTGTCTGTCTGTCTGTCTGGCCTGTCTGTTTGTCTGTTTGTCTGTCTGGCCTGTCTTGGTCTCTGTCTGGCCTGTCTGGCCCTCTGTCTGACCCTCTGTCTGTCTGTCTGTCTTTCGGTCTGTCTGTCTAGCCTGTCTAGCTCTCTGTCTGTCTGTCTGTCTGTCTGGCCTGTCTGTCTGTCTGTCTGTCTGTCTGGCCTGTATTGGTCTCTGTCTGGCCTGTCTGGCCCTCTGTCTGGCCCTCTGTCTGTCTGTCTGTCTGTCTGTCTGTCTGTCTGTCTGTCTGTCTGTCTGTCTGTCTGTCTGTCTGTCTGTCTGTCTGTCTGTCTGTCTGTCTGTCTGTCTGTCTGTCTGTCTGTCTGTCTGTCTGTCTGTCTGTCTGTCTGTCTGTCTGTCTGGCCTGTCTGTCTGTCTGTCTGTCTGTCTGTCTGTCTGTCTGGCCTGTCTGGGTCTCTGTCTGGCCTGTCTGGCTCTCTGTCTGGCCCTCTGTCTGTCTGTCTGTCTGTCTGTCTGTCTGTCTGTCTGTCTGTCTGGCTGGCTGGCTGGCTGTCTGTCTGGCTGTCTGGCCTATCTTGCTCTCTGTCTGGCCCTCTGTCTGGCCCTCTGTCTGTCTGTCTGTCTGTCTGTCTGGCTGGCTGGCTGTCTGGCCTGTCTGGCTCTCTGTCTGGCTCTCTGTCTAGCCTGTCTGTCTGTATGTCTGTCTGGCCTGTCTGGCCTGTCTGTGTCTCTGTCTGGCCTGTCTGGCTCTCTGTCTGGCTCTCTGTCTGGCACCCTGTCTGGCCTGTCTGTCTGTCTGTCTGTCTGTCGGTCTGTCTGTCTAGCATGTCTGGCTCTCTGTCTGTCTGTCTGTCTGTCTGTCTGGCCTGTCTGTCTGTCTGTCTGGCCTGTCTTGGTATCTGTCTGGCCTGTCTTGCTCTCTGTCTGGCCCTCTGTCTGGCCCCCTGTCTTTCTGGCCCTCTGTCTGGCCTGTCTGGGTCTCTGTCTGGCCTCTGTCTGGCCTGTCTGGCTCTCTGTCTGGCCCTCTGTCTGTCTGTCTGTCTGTATGTCTGTCTGTCTGTCTGTATGTCTGTCTGTCTGTCTGTCTGTCTGGCTGTCTGGCCTGTCTGGGTCTCTGTCTGGCCTATCTTGCTCTCTGTCTGGCCCTCTGTATGTCTGTCTGTCTGTCTGTCTGTCTGTCTGGCTGGCTGGCTGGCTGGCTGTCTGGCCTGTCTGGCTCTCTGTCTGGCTCTCTGTCTAGCCTGTTTGTCTGTCTGTCTGGCCTGTCTGGCCTGTCTGGGTCTCTGTCTGGCCTGTCTGGCTCTCTGTGTGGCTCTCTGTCTGGCACTCTGTCTGGCCTGTCTGTCTGTCTGTCTGTCGGTCTGTCTGTCTAGCATGTCCGGCTCTATGTCTGTCTGTCTGTCTGTCTGTCTGGCCTGTCTGTCTGTCTGTTTGTCTGTCTGGCCTGTCTTGGTCTCTGTCTGGCCTGTCTTGCTCTCTGTCTTTCCCTCTGTGTGGCCCTCTGTCTTTCTGGCCCTCTGTCTGGCCCTCTGTCTTTCCCTCTGTCTGTCTGTCTGTCTGTCTGTCTGTCTGTCTGTCTGTCTGTCTGTCTGTCTGTCTGTCTGTCTGTCTGTCTGGCCTGTCTGTCTGTCTGTCTGTCTGTCTGTCTGTCTGTCTGGCCTGTCTGGGTCTCTGTTTGGCATATGTCTGGCCTGTCTGGCTCTCTGTCTGGCCCTCTGTCTGTCTGTCTGTCTGTCTGTCTGTCTGTCTGTCTGTCTGTCTGTCTGTCTGTCTGTCTGTCTGTCTGTCTGTCTGTCTGTCTGTCTGTCTGTCTGTCTGTCTGTCTGTCTGTCTGTCTGTCTGTCTGTCTGTCTGTCTGTCTGTCTGTCTGTCTGTCTGTTTGTCTGGCCTGTCTGTCTGTCTGGCCTGTCTGGGTCTCTGTTTGGCCTGTCT
>JAWPHD010018989.1:35000-37575 GCA_037043455.1 Cyrtodaria siliqua
TGGCCTCTGTCTGGCCTGTCTGGCTCTCTGTCTGTCTGGCCCTCTGTCTGGCCCTCTGTCTGGCCTCTGTCTTTCTGTCTGTCTGTCTGTCTGTCTGTCTGTCTGTCTGTCTTGTCTGTCTGGCCCTCTGTCTGGCCCTCTGTCTGGCCCTCTGTCTGTCTGTCCTGTCTGTCTGTCTGTCTGTCTGTCTGTCTGTCTGTCTGTCTGGCCTGTCTGTCTGTCCTTGCCTGTCTGGGTCTCTGTCTGGCCTGCTTGTCTGTCTGGCCTGTCTGGGTCTCTGTCTGGCCTCTGTCTGGCCTGTCTGGCCTCTCTGTTTGTCTGCTCTGTCTGGCCCTCTGTCTGGCCCTCTGTCTGTCTGTCTGTCTTTCGGTCTGTCTGTCTAGCCTGCTGTGCTCTCTGTCTGTCTGTCTGTCTGTCTGTCTGTCTGGCCCTCGGTCTGTCTTGTCTGTCTGTCTGGCCTGTCTGGGTCTCTGTCTGGCTCTGTCTTGCTCTCTGTCTGGCCCTATGTCTGGCCCTCTGTCTGTCTGGCCCTCTGTCTGGCCCTCTGTCTGGCTCCTCTGTCTGTCTGTCTGTCTGGCCTGTTTTTTGGTCTCTGTCTGGGTCTCTGTCTGGCCTGTCTGGGTCTCTGTCTGTGTCTCTGTCTAGCCTGTCTGGCTCTCTGTCTGTCTGTCTGTCTGTCTGTCTGTCTGTCTTTGCTGTCTGTCTAGGTCTCTGTCTGGCCTGTCTGGTTCTCTGTCTGGCTCTCTGTTTTGGAACTCTGTCTGGCCTGTCTGTCTGTCTGTCTAGCCTGTCTGGCTCTCTGTCTGTCTGTATGTCTGTCTGTCTGTCTGGCCTGTCTGTCTGTCTGTCTGTCTGTCTGACTGTCTGTCTGTCTGTCTATCTGTCTGTCTGTCTTTCTGGATGTCTGTCTGGCCTGTCTGGTCTCTGTCTGCCCTCTCTTGCCTCTCTGTCTGGCCCTCTGTCTGGCCCTCTGTCTGTCTGTCTGTCTGGCTGGCTGGCTGGGCTGTCTGGCCTGTCTGGCTCTCTGTCTGGCTCTCTGTCTAGCTGTCTGTCTGTCTGTCAGTCTGTCTGTCTGTCTGTCTTGTCTGTTTGTCTGTCTGTCTGTCTGTCTGTCTGTCTGTCTGTCTGTCTGTCTGTCTGTCTGTCTGTCTGTCTGGCCTGTCTGACCTGTCTGGGTCTCTGTCTGGTCTATCTGGCTCTCTGTCTGGCTCTCTGTCTGGCACTCTGTCTGGCCTGTCTGTCTGTCTGTATGTCGGTCTGTCTGTCTAGCATGTCTGGCTCTCTGTCTGTCTGTCTGTCTGTTCTGTCTGGCCTGTCTGTCTGTCTGTCTGTCTGTCTGGCCTGTCTGGGTCTCTGTCTGGCCTCTGTCTGTCTGTCTGTCTGGCTGGCTGTCTGGCCTGTCTGGCTCTCTGTCTGGCTCTCTGTCTAGCCTGTCTGTCTGTCTGTCTGTCTGGCCTGTCTGGCCTGTCTGGCCTGTCTGGGTCTCGTCTGGCCTGTCTGGCTCTCTGTCTGGCTCTCTGTCTGGCACTCTGTCTGGCCTGTCTGTCTGTCTGTCTGTCGGTCTGTCTGTCTAGCATGCCTGGCTCTCTGTCTGTCTGTCTGGCCTGTCTGTCTGTCTGTCTGTCTGTCTGGCCTGTCTGGGTCTCTGTCTGGCCTGTCTTGCTCTCTGTCTGGCCCTCTGTCTGTCTGGCCCTCTGTCTGGCCCTCTGTGTGTCCCTCTGTCTGTCTGTCTGTCTGTCTGTCTGTCTGTCTGTCTGTCTGTCTGTCTGTCTGTCTGTCTGTCTGTCTGTCTGTATGTCTGTCTGTCTGTCTGTCTGTCTGTCTGTCTGTCTGTCTGTCTGTCTGTCTGTCTGTCTGTCTGTCTGTCTGTCTGTCTGTCTGTCTGTCTGTCTGTCTGTCTGTCTGTCTGTCTGTCTGTCTGTCTGTCTGTCTGGCCTGTCTGTCTGTCTGGCCTGTCTGGGTCTCTGTTTGGCCTCTGTTTGGCCTCTGTCTGGCCTGTCTGGCTCTCTGTCGGCCCTCTGTCTGTTTGTCTGTCTGTCTGGCCTGTCTGTCTGTCTGGCCCTGTATGGGTCTCTGTCTGGCCTGTCTGTCTGTCTGGCCTGTCTGGGTCTCTGTCTGGCCTCTGTCTGGCCTCTGTCTGGCCTGTCTGGCTCTCTGTCTCTGTCTGTCTGTCTGGCCCTCTGTCTGGCCCTCTGTCTGGCCCACTGTCTAGGCCCTCTGTCTGTCTGTCTGTCTGTCTGTCTGTCTGTCTGTCTGTTTGGCTGTCTGGCCTGTCTGTCTGTCTGGCCTGTCTGGGTCTCTGTCTGGCATGTCTGTCTGTCTGGCCTGTCTGAGTCTCTGTCTGGCCTCTGTCTGGCCTGTCTGGCTCTCTGTCTGTCTGTCTGTTTGTCTGGCCCTCTGTCTGGCCCCTCTGTCTGGCCCTCTGTCTGTCTTTCGGTCTGTCTGTCTAGCCTGTCTGGCTCTCTGTCTGTCTGTCTGTCTGTCTGGCATGTCGTCTGTCTGTCTGTCTGTCTGGCCTGTATTGGTCTCTTGTCTGGCCTGTCTTGCTATCTGTCTGGCCCTCTGTCTGGCCCTC
>JAWPHD010018990.1:0-37574 GCA_037043455.1 Cyrtodaria siliqua
TGTTTTCAATATGAGCCGCAACACACGAAAACGTCCCTTCGGACATTTAGACGACAACGTCATAAAGTAACAATTTATGACGTCGGCCGGTAATCAATTAATTACTAGTGGACTCACACCACTATTAAGGAGAAGGAGGTAGATAAAAAAAAAACAAGTTCGCTTTTCTACATTTTACAGGATACATTGATTTATCTTTACCAGGTTCTAAATCTACAGCATTTTAGGAAGAGATCCCAGAAAAATGCATGTTGATATAAGATTTCTAGCTAATTCTGCCTCATTTTACACATCATGGGTCTAATCTCCACGGGTTGTATTTTTGTCTATATTTTGATAGGTATCACGCAAACATGAAATTAAAAAAATTCAATTTGGTAAATATTCGTTAAAAGTTAATAGCATGCAGATATTGGATCAATGAAGAATTTAAGCATAAATACATGTTGCAAAATCTTTTTTATCTCTATGCCACGAACAAAAACATTACAATGGGACCCTATGGAAAATTAATTGTGGTGTGAGACGTAGTCAAATTTCTCGTCACTTCCGTGTTTTTCCTAATTATTACATAGGGAATAAGTTTTCTAATTTAAATAGTTGATGCTATAGAAAATGGTAATTGTTTATGATTTTTGTTGTTAATTAATAAACGACGTCATCCAAGACGCCGACGTCAACGTCAAAATAAATGGTGAGTACAATCTTTTAATTTTCAAATTGAGATAAAATTATTTTTAATTAAGATATCAACATAAAATAAAGAGTTTTTTTAAAGAGAAAATCACCGTGTTTCATAAATATCACAAAACATAAAATGTAAAAAATTTGTCTGAAGGCTCGTTTTCGCGTGTTTCGGCTCATATATATATTTCGGAATAAGTATATATGTGTCTGTATCGTATATATTGTTATATTCAATATTTTATTTTACATACAACGTATATATTTATATTACCACATATAATACAATTATGGACTTTTCAGCTGTTATACATGATGTGATATGCACCAAAAAAATCATTATTGACCGAGGCGATACTGCAATATATTATACAATTATGGACTTTTCAGCTGTTATACATGATGTGATTGATATGCACCAAAAAAATCATTATTGACCGAGGCGATAGCCGAGGTCAATAATGATTTGTTGGTACATATCAACATCATGTATAACAGCTGAAAAGTCCATAACTGTTTTATTATATAACCCTCAATTTACAATTATATAAAACAGGTCAATATCAAAAAAACAATTATATAAAACAGGTCAATATCAAAAAAACAGGTCAATATCAAAAAAACAGGTCAATATCGCTAGATATTTTTTCTAAAAAATTACTTTTTAGCCAATGAAAACGCGTCTATTTATAGGTTATATAATAAAGTCACTTATGGCACCTCATACCTTTCTAGTATACAGGATTATGAAATGAAACAAAATCTCGTAAATTAATTGCCGTCGTAAGATTTGCGCGAGACGTTTTTGTTGGAAAATGACACGGAGATTTCTCCAATAAATAATTCTAACAATATCGCAAATATATCAGTCTCGGAGTCGCGATCGATATTCTACACAATCTACAAATAACGGTGCAGGTGAAACTAATGTCCATCAAAACTATGACACATCAGGTACTAATCCGCCAAATTTGTAGGAAGACACTAAGAAGGTGACGTTGTGTTGCGTTGTTCACTACTTAATATTCAAGGTTTAGTGACAAAACGAACAAATAAACTCAAAGTGCTGAAATTAAACATGTTTTCCTCGTCGAGTGATATAGTTATGTTTAATTTTTTATTTTTTTTAATATTTGAATAATAGACTTACTGATTGGGCAGAAGTTTATAGTGTTTATATTGAGGCACAATGCGGTTTTAGAGCGAACATGGAAACAATAGATAACATTTTTATATTACAAGGGCTTATCATGCTTATTACTCATTTTATTAATTCGGGTCAACAATTGTATTGTGTCTGTTGACTTCACGAAAGCTTTTGATTATGTTGTTCGTGAAAACTTATGGAAACTAGGTATTCGTGGTAAAATATTTAATGTCATTAATTCTATGTATACTTCTGTAAAATCAAGAGTGAAATATCTGTAATGACCTCAGTGAGGTGTACACATGTATGCTCGGAGTAAGACAAGGGGAATGTTTATCGCCTTTTCTTTTTATATGTTTCTAAATGAAATTGAAGATGAGCTTATAAAAAATGGTTTTGAAGGTATTAATGTTAATATGTTTAAAATATTTCTCATATTGTATGCTGATGATATTGATATATTTGCAAACAGTAGTATAGAATTACAAACTAATTAAAATTTTCTATCGGGATATTGTAATAAGTTGAAACTCGTTGTAAATACATCAAAAACTCAGGTCATCGTATTAAAAAGGTTGGTTCCTTACCAAGAAATTTAACTTTTTATTTAAATGATAATGCATTAGATATGTAATATGTTTAACTATTTACGCATAGTCTTTACAACGGGTGGATCATTCACCGATGGCCATGCAAGACTTGCAGGGCAGGCTTTAAAGGCTATCTTTAACATGAAAAAATGTCTATATAAATTTACTGAGTTATCTATTGATTACAGATTAGATTTATAGGATAAATTGATCACACCCATTTTGAACTATGGTGCTGCAGTTTGGGGTTTTACAAAGGCTAATGCAATAGAAAGAGTCTATCATAAATTCTGTAAGAATGTATTAAGAGTAAAAAAGACAACGCAGAATGATTTTATTTATGGAGAGTTGGGTAGAAAATCCTTTTTATGTCAACGGCATTTTATTATAATAAAGTACTGGCTCACAATATTACATAGTAGTGAAAGTAAATATGTAAAATAAGTTTAATATATGATGATTAATGACATAACTGGCCAACCGAATAAAATAAATTGGGCGTTACTATTACGTGATCTATTGTGTAATATTTGTTTCCATGATGTATGGATAGCACAACGTGTAGGAAACGCTGAATCATTTTTGTTGTTGTTAAACAAATACTTCATGATAATGTTATACAAAACTGGCATAACAGATTGCAAGAATCAAGAGCTTTGTTTTATAACTTTATGGAGAAGTTTAGATTTCAACCCTACCTAAATTGTGTAATATATCGAAATTTCGGCAAGATGCAACTAAACTTCGCGTTTCGTCACAAAGAATTGAGATATACGCTGGACATTGGAGCATACCAAATAAAACACCGGTTAATAATAGAAAATTTAAATTGTGCCAGTCTTTAGAAGATGATCTGAATTCCATTTTATATTAGAGTGTCCTGTATATGCAGACATAAGAAAACTATATATTAAAACGTATTATCGCATGCGTCCGAACATGCAAAAGCTCATTTTCCTGTATAATTCTACATGTAAGAAGCAAATAAGAAATCAAGCTATATATAGTTATAAGGATTTTAATAAAAGAAATGAGTTTAATTGTAAAATTGTAGTATTTATATATTTTGTTGTATAGAAAAACAGTATTCACTCAAAATTACAACACCTTTTCCATTAGATACACATACACTTGAATGTGTAAAATTACTAACTTTATTATGCATTTGTATTATTTTGTTACATTGTCTGTCATGTTATTTTCATGTATATACTTGTACCACACGGGCCTTTGTGCCTATTGGATATTGAAATAAACTATCTATGTTTACAGAAACATGGACAGATACATTTTCAGATATTGATGTAGATACTTTTTGTTGCTTTGTGTTGCATAGTACTGAGAATTTAAAATCCGCCAAGCGAAACTCCGGAGGTATAGTTATTTACGTTCGAACTGATTATGTGAGTGATGATACGTTAGTATTTACTGGTCAAAATGATTTAATTTAGATTAAACTTAATAGTTCTTTATTTTCATTAAATAGTGATGCATTTGCCTTGCGTATATATTACCTGATGACAGTTGTCAGCAAGCGTTTGTTGAAACAAATATATTTGATAGATGCTAGATTCCATTTGCTTTTATAGAAAATAAAATGTCGAACGATTGCATGCTATTGATTTGCGGAGACATCACTAGCCGTACGTTGAAAAACTATGACTTTGCTAGCGATGATAATTATGAACGTTTGCCTATGTTACCCGATCATTAAATTACAGACAAAGAAATGCCTCGCTTTTTACAGGATAAAGGTCACACAAATAATAACGGTTTTGTTTTGTTAGTTATATGCAAGCAAAGTGCTTTGCGCCTTTAAATGGTCGTTTTGGTGCAGATAAGGGAATGTGTCGTTAGTATACGTTTATGGGGAGTAGGGGTAGTTCTGTTGCTGATTATGCATTGTCATCTTTAGATCTATTATCGTATGTAGATTCGTTTAATGTAAGTGACCCGAATATATTATCTGATCATTGTCTCATTTCATTTTTATTTGGGTTTTTTACTTTAAATTTCTTGTCAGCGCTACTCCTCCTAAACGGCTTGTTGGATTTCTACAAAATTTGGCAGGCAGCCTCATTATGATGTCTAGTTATGCAAAGTGCGGTATATCAATGAAATTTTGGACAGGTTCTAAAACCATCTAGATTTTTTAGTAACGACAGAGTTGAGACCCTTGATTTGTTGAAAAATGCTATATTGTATTTTCCATTGTTAAATCTGTAGTTACTTCTTTTTTTCGTGATCTTTATCATATTTGTTTAGAATGTTAATATAGCCCCTCCACCCCCCACCCCCACTCAGTTTTATGAAATCTCATTCAAAGAAGAAAGTGGGACACATTTAAAAATACCCATGCCATACTAGACACACCAGACTTATTGCGCATGATTACAATGTGAGCGATCTAAGGCCATCTTATCCCGTTTTAGCAAATAGAGCATCCACAGGCCCTCTTGGGCCTCTTGTCTTTAATAGAAAGGCATTTAATTACTAAAATATTTACAAACTTTCACTTAAGTCCAGCCCCCGTTAGGCGAGACATGTGAATCCGCGGATTTCTTGTCTGGCAGATTTACTGTGTTTTCTTCGATTGCTGACCTAGTTAAAATATTAATACTGTGATAAGATAGATTAAATCACTGAATGTATTGTGCCAGGAAAACATACCATAAAGCGGAATGTAAACATAATCTCCGTACGAAATGGCATATGTAGAAAAAAGTCAAAGTAATTCTGGTTAAAACATATTTGTTTAGAAAGAAAAAGACAAATATCAAATGAGGAAATATAATAATATTATAATAGAAATCAGGTGCTAGCGATTCACAGCACCAAATTTTTGTGAGTTCTTATACATACATATTTACATTTTTCTTAACGTGTGACAGGCAAAATCATATATAACACGTACTAAATGATGTGAAACTACAAACACGCAAAGCTACCAAATACATCTAAAAATTGTTTATTCGCCGCATATTTGAAATGAAAATAGCTGAACCCATCAACACGAAAACGAGCGGCTGCCATGGTTTGCTTATAAATGCGTACTATGTTCAGGTACTGTATCTTTATTCGCATTCATAGCGCCGAATTCGGCAATGACTGATACATCTTGTGGATGTAGTTCTTCAATATTAGTGACACGTTGCGATCGACTGAATCTCGATCCGTAAGTTCTCTCCGACGCCCTTCCGACTTTTGCACGCTGGCCTTGCCGTATGTTGAGGTAAACAGTTAGATTTAGAACTCCTCCAATGTTTGAAAAAACTGTCATCAGATGAAACACAGCCTGTGGTACATTTGGAGTGATTAATCCCCATATTCCGCCCACGGCCAGTGCCCACCATTGGACAAAGAAGGCGGCAACAAACAGTGTCATTGATCTAGCCGTTGTTCGTGATGTCTTCATGGAGGCAGTCATGTGACCAAGAGTTTGTGCAATTGTCTTGGTTTGTTTGCTTATCCGATTCCATGTAAGCACATATAAAACGATGTTAATAAATAACACAATTAATAAAGGACTGGTGGTAAAGCAAAGGTTCGCGATATTTCCTGTCACTCCGTCAAACAGACAACTGAAATGTAAAATCAACACAATAATATAATTATAGACATATCGTGTTTATTAAGATTGTATGAGAGGTGTTCAACTTATAAATTAACAGTTTGGAATTGCTCGACACATTTATTTATTATTAAACAGATACTCAATTTCGTTTCCGTGACAATAGTAAATCATACTGCAATGCCTTGACCATGAAGCTAAAGTAGTGTTGATCACTTTCTGGTCAAGTTTCTTCCACACAACCTTTAAAACAATTATAAGGCCCATTAGAGTGTTTAATGTTACGTTTCAGCATGACCCAGATTCCAAAACCCATTGGAACATCACCAGGAGACATCGGCATCGATTTTCTTTTCTTTTTTTAAGATAGTTAATTTTCTGTTTAGACGTATAGTGGGGCAGATTGGTGAAAAAAGTGTACATGTTTGACAAAAGCACCAAACTTTGCACATAGCTGAACAATAACATACTGAAAACATTTGGCTATGGACCCACGTCAGATTTTTCAAAATGGCCGCCAGATAAGTAATAAATTATCAATTGAACCTATATGTATCAGGTTTTAACAAAATTTATTCTGGCAATCACAATAAATTCCATAAAATGATAGACAACGGTCATGACATACAATCTAGGTATATTTTAGGTTCAAAATGGCTATCGTTTTCAAAATGGTCGCCAAGACATGTTGAAAATAGTAAAAAGTGTAATTCGTTTAATAGATGTTTGTAGGAAAGTAATTAAAAGTTGAACTTGTTCTCTCAGTTTTCTTGGCATAGTATTTGTTTGTCAATATTGCAATACAGAGTTATTCAGAGGCGCCCTAAGCTTAAGGAATAAAGGGATTTACACGTTTAAATCAAATTTCACTTCGTTTTCTCCAACCTTTGGAATTTCTGAAGGGTACTGAACTAATTATGTTATCAGAAACTGTCGGTTCATATATATTTATAAAACCCTTAAATACATTATTTGACTTGGTAAACCTTATTTACAAGACAAAACAAGTAAACAAAACTTAAACGCTCAGACATGTTATGCTAACAGATTAATTACGTTTAAAATATAGTTGCCTAGCAGAAACAATGAAATTGGCCTGAAACCCAATGTGAAGATCATAATGGCATTTATTATATAAGCCGTCGTATTTAAAATGGAGGCAATTAAAACAATCGGAGACTTTTTTGAAGACTATATATAGACCAGTGCCTTTGTGGTAAATGTCACTATGCCACTGCAGATTCCTTTCTGAAATAAACACATGTATCAGGAAAAGCTCATCAAGTGATTACCATACTTATGGTATACGGGCTTACAGTTATTTCATCGAAACCAGCAGTTCTGTTCAGTCACACTTTAAATCTTAAAAGTCATCTTTGTGTGTGAGATAAACTCAATTTGTGTCGTCTCATCAATACCCAATTAACTAGCTCACAATCAGAAATATAAGATTGTGTAAGAAGATGGAGCTGCTGTAGGTGCTGTAAACACATCACAGCTTCCTCACTGGATGTTCTCAGATATGGCCTGAGTTATATGCTCTCTGATATGGCCTGAGTTATCTGTTAATTTCAGTTATTGCAATAATTCATCAGTCTAAAGTAAGGACTCTTATCTTTGCCACCATGAACAAGTTAAAGATGTTTATAAGACAGTTTTAAAGACAAAGTAGAGGAACTTGAAAATATATTCAAGGACAATATTGATGACTTACTGGTGCTTGACTTACGTTACATAGACGACTCTCGTGTGACAGAAATTGTTAAATTGTTCAACAAATAGGTAAACTATGTCAAGTAAAGAATGACACGTTGGTAACTGAGCTTATATACTGTACGACATAACCAAGTCTCTCTTTAAACTGATAAACCCGAACATGTGTTCTTTTCTCCGTGATCACCAATTTAAAACCTTGGTCATACTCACTTTCATAAAACCTTTATTAAATTTAGAAAGTTTATCAAAAGGGGTTATTTTGCAACGCACTGCATGTTTAATGGTGGACTCACTTACAGTTCGCAGCTATGCTTTCCTCTTTGATTGTGCGACGACCGGACATATTGTGGACCCTATGGTGACGTCTACCTAAATCCTTAAGGGACGGTAGCGTTTGATGTTTGTCTTTAATCCTGTCTTATCGTACCCTTAACGGTTTATCCTCTTGTTGCTCTGGCTTCTTCTAAGTCATTGAGTACTAACTGTGTGGCTTTTTAGGCTCTTGTTCTTTTATATTATTTATACATGATCATTTATGTGTTTTACTTATACAGCCTATAAAGGCTGCCTTGTTTGTTAGAGAATATAACATGGCGGGGATATCTTTATATACACTGTCCCGTTTATTGGGGTGACAATATGATAATAGTGAGGTTTGTTGCACCTTATAACCTTTGTTGGCCACATACTGTTCCAAGATAGTTACCCTATTGTTAACCCTTTTGTGTTTGTGATGCCGTATTGTGCCTTTTAATCATCATTAAAGTTGTTCTTTGTTTCTGTGTGTGTTTGTGGTAGACTGTCATCCTTATATGCTACTTTTCCTGTTCGATTTGTATATCCACCTTTACAACAGATTTTATAACTTGCTTTCTCTTATCGAATACATATGTATCATATTAGGTTCGGATTAATGGCGGATTACCAGCCTTTTCTGACTTTGAAAAACTTATTTGGATTTTCATCAGACAATACGAGCTGCCTTAAAATACCTTTTAATGCTTGCAAAACATTATTAACTATGATTTGCAAGTTCTTTAACACATTGTTGAATGTTACTTGCAGAAGCTTTAGTAGGTGACTGACATTATGAAAACAAAAGCAGAGTTCCGGTTACCTGGCATAGCAATCGGTTGCAATAGAAGGGAAAATAAACACGTCCAATAAAACAGAGATGAAGATGTGCCTTGTATCAAACAACTAGAGTAGGATGCAGACTCATCTCCGTCATTTCACTAAGAGGTTGATGTCATGAGTGTATAATTCGAGATGGTTGTGTGTCCCTTTAATAGTGTTTACCAAGTCACTGGATGTATACTTACGAGTTATTATAAACTAAAAGCCGCTAATAAAGGTGAGAAACTTAAAAACACTTCAGACATGCTTAAGGCCAAAGACAATTCTGACAAACTAGACTCAGAGTTGGCATAGTATGTATACATGTGTAAAAGCCCAAACACCTGACGTATAGGAGTGTATGTAACAACTATTTATTGTAGTATAGACAAACACATAAATATATCAAGACAATGCGTTTGTAAAACACATCAACATTTTGAATTTTGATTTTTTTCAAAAAAAAAAAAAAAAATAGCATTTCGTAGCGGCCATTTTGAAAATGGCGACCATTTTCAATAAAATATTGACCTAAATTTTATTGCTTATTTTAATGTCTATCAATGTTCTGAATTTTTAGTGTATTTACAATAAAAAGTTTTGATGAAACCAATTAGTTATGGACTTGATTAATTCTTTATGGAATATTTGGCGGCCGTTTTTAAAATGACGGCCATTTTGAAAAATCTAACGAGGGTTTATAGACACAAATGTTCAGTGGAGTATTGTCTAGCTATGCGTCAAGTTTGATGCTTTTGCCACAAAATGCACAATTTTACCAGTATAATTGTATGTCACCAATCTGCCCCACTAGTAGGACTGGAAGCAGTATCTGATGGAAGACCATGTTCTTGCCAACATCAGCTGGAAACAGGCTTGGCACACCTTTGTCCAGAAACGGTTTTAGAACTCAGAGTTGAGTTTTGTCCCTTTTTCAAATATTCATAGCTCCGTTTTGCCGTTATAGAACACTCCTGCCCATGCAATAAATCAAACAACAAAGGAATCACGCTTAGCGAACTTAAGTTATGACGATCGTCGTGGCTATATCTGAAGTAGAAATAGCTTAACCTGTCATAGCTTCCGTTTAACTGAATACTCGTCTCAGTATAGTGCCTCCAAGGTCTTTGACGATGATTGCGAATTTGGTTAATGTTTAGCTGATGAACATCACACATTTTCACGAGTTTCCCTTTCAATAGTTTCGAAATAATTCTGTTAATAGTTCCAACTAAATCATCCAATATTAATGCCATTTCGCGTTATGTCGGTGGATTGCTTTTTCCGATCATGCGAGGCACGGATTTCACTGCCAGAAGCAGTGTTAGGACGTTTTGGAAACTAATGTGACATATAGCTAGAACCTTCGCCAAATCGTTGCAAACGTGTCTTATTGCGCTTATTATAGATGCACCCTATTATAAATGTCACATCCACAGTCTTTCAGTCAAACCGAGACTGCAATATTTCGTATATGTCGTGTTCGGCCGTTTCCAAAGGTCCACTCTCATACTCTTTTAGCCCTTAACCCGCTACATATATATAATGGACTGTTCTTTCTTTGAATTAAGTCCATTCCATTTATGTGACAAAGGGTTGTTTTAGGACTGATCAGCAGCCGGACATTGTAAACCCTGATCAGCCTGCGAGTTACTCGTAGGCTGATCTGGATTTACAATGGACGCAAAGGCTATTATAGTCGTATGTAGCGGGTTATAGGAGTATTATGTCTTCAAAATCCAAGCACTATGTCATCGACTTTATCCTCCATTTTTTACCTAACAATACTGAATGCACCTAAAAAGATACATGTATCAATGACTAGATGCAATGTACACTCTAACGGGCCCCAAAAATGCGTACATATCAATTTTAACATGCCAGCAGTGGGAAAGTTGGTATTGCATATTGTTCATAAATAAATTGAAGACCGCTTGTATACTATTTAATATGTCATGTTAAACCCCCAGCGGCCCTATTGTCAACCCTTTTGTGTTGTCTTATTTAGTCTTTGTTCATCTTTAAATTTGTTCTTTTTTTCTGTGTGTGTTTGTAGTTGACTGTGGTCCTTGAATGCTGCTTTTCCTATTCGATTTTTATATCTATATTTATAATGTAGATCGCGAATTGATATTTGAAACATATCCCAACTGTATGAACAATTGTAAAGAGGGATTAGATTACGTATTTAAAGCAACACCACGGACATAAATTGCGTAATCAGACAAATGGCACATGCTTTAACTATTCCCCTGTATATGGTTAGCCTATTGGTAACAAGCAAGTGACATTAACTCATTTGTGAATTATTTCAACATGTTCAATTACAAAGAATAAATGCCAAATCTAATAATTAAGTTTAATGTTTGTAAACTTACAATGCTCCAGTAGGACCAAACTGTCCTAATATTCCCGCTATAACAGCTCCAACAAACGGCGTCCCAAATGCCCATATCAGCAGCTTCCAATCCCACTTGCCGAAATTTAGAGGTTTTTCAAAGTACATCAGCATGAATGCATTAATCGCCATAACGTTGACTATCAAATTCTGCGCTGTGATAACGACGATCAAATTGAAGCCGTAAAACGCACAAAGTTCCTTCGGGAGCACATGAGTTTTGATGATCGTAACATGCAAATGGTCCATTAAATGACATACATTGAAAATTCCATCACACATTGCAAGGTAAACCACAAACCTATTACTCTTACTCCATCGTGTGAAAAATACTGAATAACTTTGTCTTTTGAACGACAATGTGATGGCAATTATGGCGCATATTAAGCTGCTAAACATGCACACTATTGCCGGGATGTGTATGAAGTAGAACGTTCCATTGTGCAAACCGTAAATCGGTAGGTCATAACCACTTTGTGGCTCGTAGTTTAGGCTGGAGTTGTTTCCGGTCATTGTTTCCAAATATGCAATCTGTCTTCTTCAACACACTTAAACAGTTACAGGATAGTGTTTACCGTGTCAGACGTTTTGCAGCAAAGGAATATACAAGCTCCTATTGGCAGAACCAGAATAGCGTAGTGCGGATTTTCCACAATCAAAATACATCTATGATTCCGTTGTCTCGTACATAAACACAGTTATTTGCAGCAAATGTAATCTCTTTAATCGATATAAAAAATATTTTGATTTTCTTTTACCTTACCGATATACATTACATGCAATGCATGTGATGTTCACAAGCACAGTGAAAGACCAATATTGCAAGAATGTGCCGTGAACGGTTAATAGTATCGAATGTCGCACGCCATATAGGACAGAATAAGTGTTTGCTTTTATACCCTATAATTATTGGATGATCTCTAGGCTTGATGAGTGATCTTAATTATAAAATGATAACCGATCTGTTTCAAGTCTGGGATGTAAACATAATTATTCCTCAAGGGAAATTAAAAAAAAAAACTTATTTTTTATCAACAACTTTAATAATTAATTTATCAAGCATTTCATTACAACATTAATTTAATCCGATTCTTTCGCCACGTGTTCAAAAATGTTTTAACGAGTTTGTCATGTAACTAGACGTCATTCCCACATGGTGTCAGAAGCTCAAAATCGACGTCAGAATATATCAAATCACGGTATCAACATGTATGCAATTCTTAACACGAGTGATGGTTTACATATTGTCCTCGCAAAGTAGTACACTGGTTTGTAGCAGAATACCTGATCTTAACTTGGAGACAAATGTCTCTGTCTTGTTAATATGTTTTTGCAATAACAAATTGTAATGTAGAGAGCCAAAATGGCACTTAATCGCTCACCAGATAATCTTTGTCTATGGTAAACAATTGCAAAAGTAACATAAGTGGATCAGATACAAGAGGTTTGGTTCAGAAGAAGACTGTTAAAAATTGTCTAACACGGGAACAACATTTAAACAGACTTGGTAGATGACAAAACGCATATTAATCATGCAAAGTATTAGACCCCATGCTATTGTAGTATCGGATTTTTTTTTAAAGATTCTCATATATAACTCTATGTTAAACTGTCAACACCGTGACACCCTGGTGTCGCCCTTTGAACGAACTTGGTAGAGGACCAAAACCGTAAGTTACCTGAAATATATGAAAGTTATGTACCTTGTTGTTTCAGATAAGAATTTAAGTTCCTTTACATTAGCTTATGTGACCCTTGTGTGGTGCAAAATTTGACCCGAGGTTTATCATTTGAACAAACGCGTTAGAGTGTCATAAAGGTAGGTATACAATATAGATATAAAAATCGAACAGGAAAAGCAGCATTCTAGGACGAAGTCAACCACAAACAAACACAGAAACAAAGAAGAAATTTAAAGATGAATAAAAAGCCAAATAAGACATCACAAACACAAAAGGTTTGACAATATGGCTACCGCCTTGAAACGGTCAGTGGCAAAAAAGGCCGCTAGGGGTATAACCAGGTTCTAGGGTGCAACAAACCTCACACTTACCCTACTTCATCCCAATTAAACGGGACAGTGTTAATAAAGAAATCCCCGCCATGAACTATTCTCTAACCAACAAGGCAGCATTAATAGGCAATATAAGTAAAACACAAAGATGCTCGTGTATATATAAATACAAAAACAACAGTAGCCTAGAAAGCCACAAAGAAGGTACTCAGTGACTTGGCAGAAGCCAGAGCAACAAGAGAATAAACCATTGAGGGCACGACAAGACCAGACGAACAGGAAATGTAGTTTGCACAGAACACCAAAAACACCCATTTAAACAAATAAAAATTACAACGGTAATAAGAAGCAATGCATGTGACATCACAAACACAAACCGGTTGACAATAGGACTATCGCCTTGGTACGGTCAGTGGCAAAAAGGACTCAGAGGTTTAAACCAGATTCTTGGGTGCACCAAATCTCACTGTGACCCTGTTTTCATCTCAATAAAACGGGAGAGTGTAAATAGAGACGTCCCCTCCAGGCTATATTCTCTAACAAAGAAGGGAGCATTAATAAGCAATATAGCACATAGATGATCATGTATATTTGAATGTATAAAAAGACATAGAAAGCCACAATTCATGCATTCAGTGACTTGACAGAAGCCGGAGTAACAAGAGAACAAACCATTAAGGGTAAGACAAGACACGATTTAGACAAATATCAAACGCTACTGTCCTTTGAGGATTTATGTAGACTAGCCATCATATGGTCCACACTCAGTCCGGTCATTGCACAATCAAAGAGGAAAGCACAATGGTGAACTGTAAATAATTGGTCAACCACTAAACATATAGTGATTTACAAAATGATAGGGTCATGATATCTTTTGATAAACATTTCAACAAGTTTAGTAAAGATTGTACATGTATGAAAGATGGTGTCTTAGTGGTTAACGATGTTGCGTTGTAAACGTTCTTGCCTCTCACCACTGTGGGTTCGAATACCACCGGGAGCTTGACTTGTAAGTGAGGAAGTGTCGATTCTTACGGAAGTGTACAGTACTCAGGGTGACTATACCACATGACCTATGACGTCATTATTGCTAATTCGTGAAGAAAAAAATTGTAAACATTCGCCCACATCGAAAGATACAGAGTACGATAAGATTTGTATTTCTTAACAATTTTCTACCAAAGAAAGCGCATTCGAACGCAAAAAATGTACTCTACCCTCGACTGATATTATTTTTTTGTGAAAGTTGGTACTTTTGGTAAACACTTTGGAAAACTTCTGAAAATGTACCAGAACAAATTGCTAATCCATGAAGCGAACTATAATTTTGCGCATATTATGAAGAAAATCCATGCATATATCCCTGTTTTTATCACGAAAACTTCCACAATATTATTTCACATCAGGTAAGCGAAAGGGTTTTGTGTCAAAGAACCTGTTCGCAAGAATTAATGCATTTTTAAATTATGCTAATCCGTGAAGTCGATTATTTTATGCTAAACCGTCCTTTGTGTTGTCAATTATCTAAAACTTTATAAAACCTATGTTTTATGGTTATTTTGTCCGTCGTCAGACTTCGTCCGTCGTTATCGTAAACATTTAAACAATATAATTATGTGAAACCACTGGGCGAAATTGCATAAGACTTCACAGGAACAATTTCTGGGTGGTTATCTCTCAATGTTATTCAAAATCTGGCATTCAACCCAGAACTCGGGTTGGCATGCCAACATAAGGAAAATATAGGAAGGTGGGATATAGTCCTGCAGTTTTATATTCCAGAAATATCCATTATAAACCCTTACTAAACACAGGGCTTAATATATGACGGGGATATGACACGGCAGTACAAATGCTATATTCAACTGAGAACACATGTCGTCCAGGTAAGTTTATCGATTATACGCTGCATTTATCGATTTTTACTACGCTTATCGTGGCGGTATGCGAGAGGCCTCGATGTACGACACACCCATCTACATTGCAAACAGACATTACATATCCTTGTTTTACTGATTTTTTTAATATTTTACATTGCCAGAAAGCCAAATAAATAACCTTTCTAATGGTATAATTTTATTCCAAATAACGGTTAAATAAATAGGTAAGATCTCGAGTTGGAAAGGAAATATATCGCATTTATTTCTTTTCTGACAGCGTTTACACACATCACCGTGTGTTCATTGTTTTGGTTACATGTATTGTTTAATGAATATTTACATAAGATGCATGGTTAGAAAGCCAAATAAATAACCTTTCTATTGATTGTGTTCTTTCAAACAATTTCTTCAAAGGTTAAATGAACGTGGAGAATATCGAGTCGGTAAACAAAATAAAAGCGTTGCCGCAATTATCAAGCGGTTCTTTTTTTCAGTCTAGATAATGTTTGTGACAATAACAATACACATTTCAATGATTTATTAATTGAGCAAAATTAAATTATCTTTTTCAACTTTTCTATAAATGTTTGTTAACAACAACTGGTAAAACGTCGACTGCATTGTGTGAGCAATTAAGAATCGTATGATTAATGTATTATATTGGCATATCGATTGAGTAATTAACAAACACACATGTATCAATAAAAAGAAGTAGACCGGCAAACATGGTAATGATAATTCGAACAAAATATTATTAGTGTTTGTTTGTTTTCTTCCCGGTTTTAAAGAAATATAAAAAGATCGGTAAAGTAAAGTAGCATTCAAGGAGGACAGTCAACCACAAAACAAACACGCAAACAGATAAACAAGAAGGCAAAAGTAATAATAAATGCAAACCACATCACAAACACAAAAGGGTCGAAAATAGGGCTACCGCCTTGGAACGGTCAGTGGCAAAGTAGGCCACTGGGGGTTTAAACCGGTTCTAGGGTGCACCAAACCTCACACTTACCCTACTGTCATCCCATTTAAAGTCGGCTGATTTAGTCTAGCTGCAGTGATTATAAAATGCTCCCATTTCCAAGTTAGTTGCTGCAAGACGTAATTGTAAATATCCTTTTCACGATTTGCGTGGGTTGTTCGTATTTTTAGCACATTGTAATGGCTTTATTTTGCGTTTTGTTCTCAAACCAGGATGTGTGAAATTGCGATGAAAAAACGATGACCGACGTTCGTGCAGTTTCTTTTTTTATACCCCTTTCACGCTTTTTGTATATTTGTCGATCTTTGTTTATCGTACAAAACATGTGCAATTTGTGTTTGGTGTAGTTTTTAAGTGGGTTATGATTTTAATCTAAACAATATATATATTTATATTTTTAACTTGGCATTTTGAACGTGTTTTCTCGCTCTCTCCTGGATTAGCATGTATATTTTATGGAAGGTAATTTTTTTCTCTCAGTTAAATCGTACCTGTTGATGATTGCAAGTAATAACATACATATTGAAATTGTGTTTAGGGTCGTTTTTAAGTGGGTAAGTTGTTAAAATCAAAGTCATAATAACCCACTTAAAAACTACCATGAACACAATTTCAATATGTATGTTACTCGTATTACATGCAATCATCAACTGTGTAAGTGAGAAAAAAGTTTACCCTTTTATAAAATATACATGTTGATCCAAGAGAAAAAAAAAATTCAAAATGGCCAAGTTATTTTTTTTTTTTTCAATTAAAGTCATAATCCATTTAAAAACTACCCTAAAAAATAATTTCAATATGTCTGTTATTACTTGCAAGCATTGACAGGTACGGTTTAATTGAGAGAAAAAAAGGTTACCCTTTCATAAAATAAACATGTTGATCCAAGAAAAAAAATGTTTTTTAGCAAATGTCGAAGTTAAAAAAAATATTTTATTAAATTCAAAGTCATACTCCATTTAAAAACTACCCTAAACACAATTTCAATATGTCTGTTATTACATGCAATCATCATAAGGTAATGTGTAAGTGAGAAAAAATGTTTACCCTTCCATAAAATATACATGCTAATCCAGGAGAAAAAACACGTTCAAAATGGCCAAGCTAAAAAAATATATATTTGTTGAAATCAAAGTCATAACCAAAAACTACACCAAACACAAATTGCATATGTTTTGTATGATAAACAAAGATCGACAAATATATAAAAAGCGTGAAAGGCGTACAAAACAAGCAAACAAGAAACTGCACGAACGTCAGCCATCTTCTTTTTTTTCATCGCAATTTCACACATCCTGGTTTGAGACGAAATATAAAAAGATCGGAGAGGGAAAGTAGCATTCAAGAAGGACAGTCAACCAGAACAAACACGCAAACACAAACAAGAAGGCAAAAGTAATAATAAGCAAACGACATCACAAACACAAAAGGGTTGGCAATAGGGCTACCGCCTTGGAAACACTAAAAAAAGCATTAAAAACTTGCTAAAAAAAACGAACAACCCACGCAAATCGTAGAAAGAATACTTACAATTACGTTTTGCAGCAACTAACTTGGAAATGAGAGCATTGTATAATCACTGCAACTAGATTTTGTCAACAATTTTAGCTGGTTAAAAGACTAAATCAGCCGACTTTAAAACCGAGAAGAAAACAAACAAACACCAATAACGAGTTGTTCGAATTATCATTACCATGTTTGCCGATCTTACTTGTTTTTATTGATACATGTGCCAATATAATACATTAATCACACGATTCTTAATTGCTAACACAATGCAGTCGAGGTTTTACCAGTTCTTGTTAACAAACATTTATAGAAAAGTTAAAAAAGATAATTTAATTTTACTCACTTAATAAATCATTTAAATGTATTGTTATTGTCACAAACATTATCTAGACTGAAAAAACTAACCGCTTGATAATTGCGGCAACGCTTTTATTTTGTTTACCGACTCGATATTCTCCACGTTCATTTAACCTTTGAAGAAATTGTTTGAAAGAACACCAATCAATAGAAAGGTTATTTATTTGGCTTTCTAACCATGTATATTATGTAAATATTCATTAAACAATACATGTAACCAAAACAATATACACACGGTGATGTGTGTAAATGCTTTAAGAAAAGAAAAAAATGCGATATATTTCCTTTCCAACTCGAGAGTTTACCTATTTATTTAACCGTTTTATTTAACCGTTATTTGGAATAAATTATACCATTAGAAAGGTTATTTATTTGGCTTTCTGGCAATGTAAAATATAAAAAAAATCAGTAAAACAAAGATATATAATGTCTGTTTGCAATGTAGATGGGTGTGCCGTATATCGAGGCCTCTCGCATACCGCCACGATCGATAAATTCAGCGTATAATCGATAAACTTACCTGGACGACAAGTGTTCTCAGTTGAATACAGCGTTTGTACTGCCGTGTCATACCCCCGTCATATATAAAGCCCTGTGTTTAGTATGGGTTTATAATAGACTTTTCTGGAATATAAAACTGCAGGACTATATCCCACCTTTCTACACTCAAGTGATATGAAAACGCAACACGGGAAATTCCGCTATATATTGTATATATTGCACACTTAATTGCACATAATATTCCAAAGAAATCCCAAGATGTTTTTTAAAAAGTAAGTTGCAGTTAACTAGAGAAAGGACACAACTGTGATGTTGTAGACGTTTTAATCACACTTCACTTTGTAACAAGAACTTCATCAATGATGAAGTAGCTCTTTGAAAAATTGAGCTAGTTCAGTACTGTATTTAACGTAAATAGTTTGCAAAATGTTGCATCCTAAGTTTGCTCACATGATTGAGCCAAACGCGTACTCTGTGAATAATGAAACATTAAAGGAATACTAGTTGCTGTATTATTTGTTGTTTTAGTATTTTTTCCAAAAGGAATGGTCTTACGTAGCCATGTACCATTCGATTAAAAGCAGCAATTTGTACATACAATATATAGCGGAAATTCCCGTGTTGCGTTTTCATATCACTTGAGTGTATATTTTCCTTCTGTTTGCATGCCAACCTGAGTTCTGGGTTGATTGCCAGATTTTGAATAACATTGAGAGATAACCACCCAGAAATCGTTCCCGTGAAGTCTTATGCAATTTTGCCCAGTTGTTTCAGATATGTTGTTTAAATGTTTACAATGACGACGGAAGACAACAACGACGGACGAAGCCTGACGACGGACAAAATAACCATAACATAGGTTTTATAAAGTTTTAGATAATTGACAATACAAAAGACTTCACGGTTTAGCATAAAATAATCGACTTCACGGATTAGCATAATTTAAAAATGCATTTATTCTTGCGAACAGGTTCCTTGACACAAAACTCTTTCGCTTACCTGATGTGAAATAATATTGTGGAAGTTTTCGTGATAAAAACGGGGGTATATGCATGAATTTTGTTTATAATATGCGCAAAATTAAAGTACGCTTCATGGATTAGCAATTTGTTCTGGTGCATTTTCAGAAGTTTTCCAAAGTGTTTACCGAAAGTACCAACTTTCACAAAAAAATAATATCAGTCGAGGGTAGAGTACATTTTTTGCGTTCGAATGCGCTTTCTCTGGTAGAAAATGGTTAAGAAATACAAATCTTATCGCACTCTGAAACTTTTGATGTGGGCGAATGTTTACAATTTTTTTCTTCACAAATTAGCAATAATGACGTCATAGGTCATGTGGTATAGTCACCCTGAGTACTGGTTCTACCCAGGAAGAGTGGTGTCAAGATATAAGCTTGAATTAACCTTGTTTATATTAATTCCTATAGCTCTTGAACTTTAAAACGGGATCTTCCTTGAGGTAACATTGTTTTGACTAGATACAAGTTGAGCCCAGTTTAACTATAAACTTATTTCATATTCTTCTGAGTTATACAGCTTGAAACATTATATAAAATTTTCCTCAGGCTACCTGCCTTATGATTTGTAAACTAAACACAAATTGTTCGAAACAATGATTTTTTGAAATCATATGATTATGAAGCACAAATCAGCTTGAAGCATACAATAAATGATTCAAAACTTTGATCTCGAACATTGATACTCAAATAACCACAATCACCACAAATTAATCAACTTCAAACCTTATGATTAATCTATATATCAAAATTTTGTTTGAACACAAACTGTCTCAAACAACGTTTCAAACACAAGCCTGTTTAAAACAACACTTCGTCTAAAATTCGACCTGCGCTTGAAACTCTAATTTCTCCAAGATACTGCTGTACGCTTCGCTTCTAACACAAGCCAACAAAGACTAACTGAAACCATGTGTCCGAAAAATCCTGCAATTCAGATGTCCTTTTCTCTTTTATGTAATTAAGCTACATTGAGAGCATTGGCAAAGTGAACCCGAAACGTCCCAGTCAATCTCGTTTAAACTCGCGCTTAAAGAAACTAACCTTAAGCGGGCAGACAATAACATGGCCTAAGTCATGATTCTCATAGACAACCAAAGAACAAACAAATTTCTCTCAAATTTCCTCTCTTTAACTATTTCTTGTTTAACATTCCAATGGTCACATAATTTTGCATTATTGAAATTTTCCTCGTGTCAACACTCATTAAAACAAGTTTTAAACACATATTATTGTTTAAATCATCTCAAATAATATCTCTTCTAAATAATTACTATAATTAACGTTTGTTATGAATTACCTCCCTTTATAACGTTATAAATACGCTATGGTAAAAACGTTATGAAATCGACAGATTATTCTGACAACAGCCACTTTCTCAAGAAAACACCTAGGTATTTTCAAATAACTGAATAATGTGTGAATCATATTGCCTACTTACGTAATCTGCGCAAACATTGTCTGAAGCTTTAATTGCTTCGATTCGAAACTTATAGTTCTGTAAGAACAATGCCCATCGCATCGCTCTCAACTTTGTATTTCTGTATGTATGATAAAGGGGCATGGTCTGTTTGGAGAAAGAACTCTTTTCCATACATATACTTTTGAAACTTCTTTACTCCAAACACTATGCCTAAACATTCCCTTTCTATGACTGAATAGTTCCTTTCTCTCTGTAATAGCTTTTTGCTTGAATACGAAATTGGGAACATACCATAATCAACTTGCTGTAACAAAGCAGTTCCATCGCCACTGTCAGAAGCATCGCTTGCAGAATTAATGTGGCAGACGTAAAATCGGGGCCTTTGTTAACAGTTCTTTTAATGTTTGGAACGCATGCTCATGTTCAGGTCCCAAAAACAACTTTTGTTGGCTGACCCTTCTTTGTTAAGTCCGCCAATGGCTGAAAATGATGAAATGAACTTTCTATAGTAGCCTGCCAACCCTAAAAACGCCCTTACTTGCTTTTTGGATTTTGGCTGTTCAGCATTTTTGATCTTATAAAGTTTATAATTTTCCATTTGCAACAAACCATTACCAACAACATGGCCAGTGAATGCTACGTCTTCACTGCCAATACTACACTTTGATGGTCTGATGGTAAGCGCGGCATTCCTTATTCCAGCGAACAAGTCTCGCAACATGTCAACATGCTGTTCTCACGTTTTACCATGGCCTAATATGTCATCCACATAAGTGTCTGCATATTTGCATCCAGCCACTAACTTTCGCATCAATCTGTTGAAGGTAGCACCCAAGTTTACCATCCCAAAGGGCATCTTTCTGAACTGATAACTCACAGACTGTGTTGAAAAGGCAGTAACTGTCTGGATCTTTCTTCCAAGGCAATTTGCCAGTATCCTTTATTCAAATCAATTTTGGAAATATACCTGTCGCCCTCCAACTTCGAGATGATATCTTCCACATTCCCCATAGGTTTGGTGTCGAGCTGTGTTACCATGTTCGAACGTCGAAAGTCAATACAAAATCAGTTTGTTTGATCTTTCTTCTTAAAGCTACACAATCCCGATAAAATAATACAACTTCAAGTTGTTTTAAACATAAGAACGCCTATAGATGAAGTTCTTTGCTGGTTTGTTGTCTACATTGTTTAGGCTGGTATATTGTCATAGCGTATATCGAGGCATTTGCATAATAGGCGTGATAAACGCTTCGGTAACTTTGAAATTGTACCACCCAGCGATTACGGGTATATAAGCCTAAACGTTTATATAGCAATTTGCTCAGATATCCGATAACTACAGATTATTCAACTCGATGAGGATATTTAGTGGCGTGCAATGTAACTATATACATGTTGTATTGTTGAACGAAAGGGAACAAGTAAAATGCGTAAGGCATAACGTAAATACATAACTATGTAGAGAATTATAAACACTTACCCGCGTATTCCACATATGTTCCATATCTTGTATATACTTATTTCCTTAAATATCCTTCAAATAATCCCAAATCACACACGTATTATACATGTATACATATACAGAGAGCGTGTATCAGTAGCCAATAGTATGACACGTGAAATACATGCTCCAGTGTTGACTCGGGACAGGGAGAAATTATTGTTTACAATGAGACACTTGAAGGATATTGTTCTATTGTTATATATATGGAATTTTCTTTTGTTGGAAAAAGACCAGCAATATTATTTCTCGCAAATCGTAGTTTTTAGGATGTGAGGAAGGGGTATACACATGAATGTCGCCCATCCGTCTATCCTTCAGTTGCACTTTTCAATTCCGGAGCTTCTTGGGAAAATAATAAGAGTCACAATTCGTAAAAAAGAATCGCTCTTGCGTGCGAGCTTTTGTAGGTGCGTGCCTAAACCGTGCTTGTGTGCGTGCTATTATGCATGTGTTTGTTAATATTTAAATGTGACGAATTTGAAAGGCATTTGAATACTACTTCTTCATAAAAAAGAAAATTCATAAAAAAAAATGTTTTTAAAAGTGCTAAGGCCTAGGCTAGAACCCCGTCCGCAACGGCGAAAGCATACTAAGACAGCGCGTTAACCTATTGCGCTACGGAGGCCGATTAACGATGTCGTATTAATTAAGTTACTTTACATAAATATGCTCAATCGCGAAGACTGCTAATATCACGGTGAATAGACGTAACGGACCCTGGTTGCTCAAAACTGCGTTACCTTGATTCTGGTTGCACTTGTAACGGACCCTGGTTGGTAAATGGACACTGGTGTCAAAAAGTTCGAACATAAAGATACCGGATCGTATGAATAAGAAAAAAACTTTATACGACGGAACTTTAGAATATCATATCCTTCGAAATGCATTTTCTTATGTACAACAAATGTAGAATAATTCCTAACAAGCTTACTCTTAACCGGTCGATACAAAGTTGATGTCTTTAAAACGCCAAACTTCCATATGTTCTCTCTGACTGATTTAATGTGATCCAAAACTGGTTTTCAACTGCTGTTGTTCAATAAAGATAACTGTTTAGTCTAAAAATCTGCAAATATTTACATCATGTCTAAATTTCAGAGCACCGGACCCTGGTTGCTTTGTAAAAAATGCTTGAGATTCTGGCAACAATCTGTATCTTTGGCACTGGATCCTGGTTGATAAGATTGTTTTCTATATACCTTCAGATTAAAGAGAAAACGACGATCGGGACTACGGCTCCACCAAAACAAACAATAAAAAACACATCTATTGGTTGCATGGTGTTTTAAGTCATCTTCAGCACATTTTAGGTTATAAATGATGGTCGATTTTTTCGTGGGGGAGGCAAGGCTGACCAGTAGGACAAGTACTGCATGCCTCATGAAATCTGGGTACGAGCTGGATTCGTACCCACGACCGTAGGGGTGAACTTGAAACAGTGCCTCACCACTCTGGACCACCGGTACTAAAATCATTCATGTGACAGCATGATGGAAAATAAAAAAAGAACAGCCCAATATTGAATGTAGAGGGTGTGATCTTGTTATAGTGATAGAATCTGGTGGTGAGTTTGGCTAAATGCATCTATGTCGTACAAGGTAGAATACTAAACAAATGTACTCCGGACCTACTTTCGTGTATATACGTTTGCGCCTTGAGATAATTCTCTCTTCACGACCTGTCTTCCGTCGACAGTACCCTAACATAAACTATGGGCCCGCAATAGACATTAACCAAACCAACTTTCCTCGCAGCGCGCTGCATGACGGTTTTTTGTCGCCGTTTTACACGACAATGACTCAAACAGTTTTTATATTTGTAACCGGAGGCCCCGGGTTCAATCCTCCGTGGTGCCACTGAGTTTCGTCGGTGTGTTCTTGGGCAAGACACTTTCCCTTAGCCTCGTCTGTCGGATGGGGACGTAAACCGGGCGGTCTCGTGTATCGGTCTGTCCTCCGAGCACGTTAAAGAACCATAGGAATCTATTCGATAATAAGAGTAGGGCACGGTTCCCGGATTCCTATGTATCCTTCCTCTCTCTCTCTCTCTGGGGCGGCTCTAAATAACCTATACTGTGTTGATGATCCGTTAAACAACATTCAATATTTTAAAAAAAAAGGTTTATTCAAAAGGCATTATCTTAGAGCACGCAGCTGTGTACACACTGTCTGTAAAAATCTGAAAATTAAAAAAACAACACAATACATAAAAAAACACAAAAACAACAACAATCAAATGAAAAAGTAGGGGCGAGTGGATACAAGGATTCAGACTATATCATCAACATGTCAGCGTCAAATAAGATATAAAATAGCTGGAAAAAACGAACCACAGCGTATCTGGGAATGAAACAATATTTATAGCCGGTCTCCCAAAAGAAAGGAAGGATACATACAAATCCGAGAAGCTGCCCTAATCTTACTTACGAATATATTTTCCTTTGAGCAAATTGTTCCAAGGATAGACTCCGAAACACAGAACCGGTGTACATACCAATCGGACGGACGAGAATAAAGGAATATGTTTTACTCAATAATACACAGAAGAAATTGACTTGCGGCAATAAGGCTTCATCCGGGTCAAATGCAACGTGCTATCAAGTAGACCACGCCAGCACCCTTGAAGTGTACGAGTTCCTCGCTGATGTTTGGAGGGTGAAAACTCGTTGAATGTAAAAATCTTTAAAATATCTCAGCACATTGTTTTTTTTCCATAAGTTGCCATAAGTTGACCCCCTCATACATGTCATAAACCCCGCCCAATTGAAAATGTCGCAGCTTTATCTTCCACCGCTGATATCAGACCGAGATATTTCGAACAGGGGAACAATACTTCCGAGCAAAAGCAGTTATTTTTCAGCAAAATTGTTTTAATAGTTTACGTGTTTTTACCCGCCAGGGTCCTTTACATGAGTAACCAGGATCAAGGTAACGCTGTTTTGAGCAGCCAGTGTCCGTTACGTCTGTCCACCGTGAATATAAACCATTGCTTTTCAACATATTGCTTTTCCAGGTCCGTAGCTACACTGGGGCACACAGATGTATTTGTCTTGGTTGAATTTTGGGAATGTACATACTTTACATAAAAACAACTATATACTAGTATATAAGGACCCTGGGGGGAAATGCAACACTTTGAAGAAAATTAAAACAAAATCTAGGGTGGAGAGGGAGGTTAATGCCACTGGACACCAAAGTAAGGGATATGCCTCGGTTAAATTTCAGGGCTGGTTACGGGCCAGTTTTCATTCAAAATTACTTTACAAATCAATAAACTTAGGAAGGTTAATAACTAGTATTTGAACTTAATTGTTATACTAAACTTTCGGTTTTTAGTTAACACTTACCCAGTCTTACAGACGGAAGCTGACATCTTTCATATTTTCTTTGATTTTGAAATATTACCAATCAGAATTTTAATGTTTTTTTTGTTTCGTGAAAACATCAATATTGGGCACCACCCCGAAACATTGGGGTGTGGAGTCCTCCGGCTCTTACGCCTATGTTTATAAGACTATATAGAAACTCTCTCTCTATCTCAATGCTTCCACCCCACTCCTTCCTTCCCCCACTCTCTCTCCCCTTTTCTCACTTTTTCCCCCTCCCTACCTCTCGCTTTCTTTCTCTGTATCTCTCTTTCTCTATGTGTGTGTCTCTCTCTTTCTCTCTTTCTCTCTTTCCTTCTCCCTCTTTTTGACTATCTACATCTGTCTCTCTGTCTCTGTGTCTCCCTGTGTCTCTCTATCCATTTTATTTCCAATTTCAAAATTTCAATTCATGCATAAATTAAGAGGAATTCATTAAAATTATGTTGATTTAGAATCTACTTATATGTGTAAACCATGCATGCATAACTTCACATAACAAATACTATATCTCCATCTTGACCATTAGTTACGAGCCTCTACCAATACTCCAATTTCGATAAACAATGTCTCCCTTGTGTTTTGTGTCCATATACACTACACACAAACACACACACACACACATAAAAATGGAGGATTATTTGTTTATAATAGTTTCTTTGATGCAACGCGATAGTTGGAAAGGATACGTTTAATTATAGGTATTGTTTTGGATTATATATAAATATGGACTTATAACGTTGTTTGAGTAAGTACATTTATAGCTTCCTTTTCAATTTCTAATGACTTGTATTTCCTATTAGGTCTTTCTACTGAAGATTGGTCTCATCAGTTCGGTGGTAAAATGCCGTCTGCTAAAATCCACTTTTATACCCGTTATAAGACCAGTGGTCGATTCACAAAGTACTTGAAGCGTCTCATACAGTACCGCCTTATCTCATTAATATTCAGTGAATTTATGTGGTGCGCATGTTGTATATATGAACCCACACGTATACAGTAATCACTTAGTACAACATGCGTAATAACCGTTAGATTTGTTCAGTTCTAGTGTGCCTTTTATCGGGATTGTGTAGCTTTAACTAACAAAACAGGGGAGTTGTACTCTGAGCTAGCTGTTTCGATGACACCTGCCTTCAACATCACTCAACTTCGGAATCATAATCAGCCCTTTTTGCATATGGTTTGGGGTATTGTCCTACTCTGATCGGCTCAGTTGTTGTGAGCTCGACCTTATGCTCGTTCAAGCTGGTCGTTCCAGGCTCTTCAGTGAAAATATATTTGTACTCCTCTAATAAGGCTACTACTGGAAGTCTCGGTTCATCAGACAGCCTTTCACTAATGTGTACATCTCGGTATGTCTCTTTACGTTGAATCTACACGAGCTCGAACAAGTTTTCGTCATCAGCAACACCAGTCTCTTCACTCTCATTCCCCCCTATTACTGCCACACTGGCCAATACCTTGTCCTCCCTTTGCTCATTCTTCTTCAACAGGGTTATGTGATAAGTTCCAACCTTATCGTTTACTTTCACCGTATAGTCCATCTTGTTCAAAACGTCTATGACTTCAAATGGTCCTTTCCACTGAAGCAAACATTTAATCTGGTTTGTTGGTAAAAGGATCAACACGTTGTCACCTTTTTTCAAACTTCTTGTTCGAGCCTTTTTGTCATAGTGGTGTTTATACCCTTTCTTAGCATTTCCTAAACTTCGTCTCGCAATCTCACATGTATCTTCCTGCCTATTTCTTAAATCAAACACATACTCATATGTGCTTCTCGTTTCAGGCGTCTCAAATTGTGTCCACACTTCTTCAACACTTGCATGGGACCTCTCACGAACGGTTCGACCATACAGCAGTTCGAATGGAGAAAAACTAGTACTTGCTTGTGGCACCTCTCTGTACGTAAACAAGACAGCTGACAGCTTTTTAAAATGCCATTCATTCTTTCACACAAACCGTTACATTTTGGGTTGTACGATGTTGTGAACAACTGTTTAAGTGAAACGGGCCTGCATACTTCTTCCATCATCTGTGATGCTATTTTGAGCCTCTATCACTCAAAATCTCAGACGGAAAACCAACTCTTGAAAACATATCCAGCAACGCTTCAGCAACCCTTTCCGTCTATATTTTTGGTAACGCTATTGCTTCGGGATATCTGGTCGCATAGTCGACCACCGTCAATATATAACGGTTGCCTTTTTCAGACACTGGTATGATGGGACCGATTATGTCTACAACTACTCAGTGAAATGGAAAGTCTGTGATAGGCATCTCCCCTAATGGCACTTTCTGAACTTTTCACCTCGGTATAGTTACAAGATTTACAAAATCTTGAAACATTACTAGGGTGAATCGATCAACCGTCTTTTTAGTTGATCAATGACTTCCAACAATGGATTCATGAGCTAATGCCATCACGTGGTTGGTACTACAGTTTGTTTCAACTCTTTGTCATCAGACCTTCTACTTAGTTGAAACAATCTGAGCAGAACCTCTTTCTTTAACTCACACCTTTACTTGTGACCTCCTTTTTTGGTCAGCTCTTTCTTGTTATAGGCATATCCCCATAACTTGTCTAGACCCTTGTCTTCTTTTTGAGCTGTCTTTAACTGCTCAGAGTTTATTTCATTGTCTTGGGTTTCAAAAACTTTGAGCTCTGATCATAACTGCTGAAGCCACGATCTTATCTGGAGAACATATTTTGTCCCTACTCATCCATGTTTGTTCGGGCTTATCAAGCACGCCAGTTATGTTTCCTATTACTAGATCACAAATTAACGAACTAACCACCATGGCTTCAACTTCATGGCTATAATAGAGTGTATCAACTTCATTTTTTTGCTGCTTGAACAACCCTAGCTCGTCCATCAATGGCTATCATAACGTACCGTTTGTCCAACATTTGTTCATCTCGAACCAAGTCTCGCCGTATCACAACCCGTATCTCTCAAAACATGAACTTCCCCAACATAACTTTGCTTCAAATCTAACTTTCTGTCACCGCCAAGAGAATCTATAGTGCATCCTCCCGCAATTATTGGGACAGACTTTCCGTTCGCCAACTTCAACTGCCCGTTTTCAGCACAGTCTTTGAATGGGATTTGATTCATTGGCACAGTCATACATAAAGCTGAGACCTTTCTGTCCCTTCTCCATTTATTATCTGGAGTTTGATATTCTCGTTCTTTGTACTCTGGCCTGTATGGCTCCTCATAGCTCATAGCAGCACCGCTGACGTTCCTTTTACTTTCATCTTTACATTCTCGAGCTATATGACGCTCTCTGTTTCAAAGAAAACATATTCTCTTTTTCACGTCTGTGCGTTGAAGTGGCTGTGGTTTAAACATAGGTGCTGGGGTTGGTCGAAGCATAAGTTTGCTCGAAGAATTATGGTTTTTCACAGATATGTTTGAGGTAATGCTGCCTTCATGTGCTTCGACATACTGCTCAGCCAAGTTTGTCACTTCGACGCTGGTCTTTGGCATTCTTTCTTTCAAAAACAGTGATAGATTTTTTGAACACGTTCGAATAAACTGTTCCCTTATAATCAAGTCTTTGAGATTCTCCGACTTGCTCTCTCTGAACTTCACCCTGAACCGTTCTTCTGTCAATTGATATCTCTTGAGCACAGCCTTTTTCAAAACCTAATAATCATAATAAACTGCCTGCCATGTACTGGATTCCTAAATTACATAAAAATCCGTATAAGGCTCGCTTTATTTCCAATTCTAGTGCCTGCACCACAACAAACATCTCCAAACTTTTAACTTCTTGTCTTACTGCCGTTAAAGATCACGTTAAACTATATTGTGATAAAACCTATGAAAACTCTGGGATTAATTTATTATGGTTTATAAAAATTTCAGGAGACGTTCTTGATAAATGTTTCAATAAAGGTAAAGTTTCATCAATAAGTCCTTATGACTTCTCTACACTATATACAACCTTACCACATCATCTTATTAAAGACAAGGTAATTTCTCTTATTCAAAAAACATTCGCTAGAGAAAATAATTGGCATGTAATAATATTAAATCGTTTTTTACCAACGGCAGTTTAGACAATTATACTATGTGGACTTGCTATGAAGTTTGTGAAGCACTCATCTTCCTATTAGATAATATTTTCTTCAGGTATGGTACCACCGTTTATAGACAAATTGTTGGTATCCCTATGGGTACGAACTGTGCACCACTTGTCGCAGATTTGTTTTTATTTTGCTATGAAAGGGATTTCATGTTGAGTCTTTCACCAGATACCCAGGCAGATGTTATTGAAGCTTTTAATGACACCTCGGTATCTGGATGACATACTGAACATTGACAACCCCTTCTTTCCAACTATGGCTGATAATATTTATCCTAAAGAACTTCAGCTTAATACAGCTAATATATCTGATAATAACGCTTCTTTTCTTGATTTAGATCTCTCGATTGAAAATGGTGAAATAATTAGCAAAATATATGACAAGAGAGATAATTACCCCCACTTGGATGGGGATGTTCCCCGAGCAACTTCTTATGGGGTGTATGTGTCTCAACTTATTCGTTTTTCAAGAGCTTGTACTCGAGTTGAGAACTTTAATATTCGTAATCTTTGTATAACTAAAAAGCTACTCAATCAGGGTTACCGTTACCATAAACTTCGTTAAACCTTTGCACAATTTTATTATCGTAACCCTGACCTTCTTTCCAAATATGAAAAATACTTTAAGGACTCTTCTGCGGCAAGGACTATCACAACCTGACTTCTATGGTGATGTGATTTATAAACTTCGTAATATTCTCGTAATATTCTTGGTCATATTCACTTTCATACTATCTTTGTTAAACTTGTTAAAATGTTTATCAAAAGAGGTTAGGACCCTATCATTTTGCAACGTACTGCATGCTTGGTGGTGGACCCTTTTACAGTTCGCCACTATGCTTTCCTCTTTAATTGTACGATGACCGGACAGGCTGTGGACCTTATGATGACGCCTACCTAAAGCCCATTGGGTTTGATGTTTGTCTATGATTTTTCCTGTCGTGCCCTTAATGGTTTATTCTCTTGTTGCTCTGGCTTCTGCCAAGTCACTGAGTTCCTTCATTGTGGCTTTCTAGGCTATTGTTTTTTTTGTATTATATTTACACGAGCATATTTGTGTTTTACTTATATTGTCTATTGATGCTGCCTTGTTGGTTAGAGATTAGATCATGGCGGGGATTTCTTATTTACACTGTCCTGTTTTAATGGGATGACAGTAGGGTAAGTGTGAGGTTTGGCGCACACTAGAACCGGTTTAAACCCCCAGTGGCCTTTGTTGCCACTGACCGTTCCAAGGTGGTAGCCCTTTTGTCAACCCTTTTGTGTTTGTAATGTCGTTTGCATTTTTCATTGCTTTTGCCTTCTCGTTTGTCTGTTTGCGTGTTTGTTTTTGTTGTTGGCTGTCGTCCTTGAATGCTGCTTTCCCTGTCCGATATTTTTGTCTTTCTTTACATCCCATATTTCGACTTTCCAGTTGTTTTGACACCTCGCAAACCTTTCAAAACGCTCTTCGAATTTCGGTAGTTTCGGCCGAAGGCTTTTGCTACTGGCTTCACGAGGCTCGAACATCTTCGAAAACTAGAGTTCCAGCCCTAAGTTTAAGTAGCATGATTTCGCGCTCTTGTTCATCCCTCATCGACTCTTATTCATCCATCTTCAAACTTGCCTCGCGCTCTTGCTCCTCCCTCCTCAAACTTGCTTCTCTCTCTATGCGCCGAAGCTCAAACCGCTGTAGATTCAGTTCAGACTGCTCTTCTTGCCCAGAATGATAAAAGCAATGCTATATTTGCCGACATGCAGTCGATGAAACAACAGCAACGAGAAGATACATCAACAATTGAAACTGTTTTGTAATCTACTAAACAGAAAATAGCCAAACAATACGTTACATTCCACCTACAATTATACTGATACACTAAAGGTTATCTCATTTAAAGAGATACACATTGAAGCCAGTTCAAACAGAAATTATTCTGAAAAGCACCTCTAACTCAATATTGCTCGCAAAAATCTCAAGCAACAGATAGACATAGATCTCAGTGAATTTGTATGGAGCGTGCTCATTGGATTAGTCCTAGCAAAGACAGCACAATATAACAATAAGCGGTCATAATTCAGTGTTTTAGTGTTTTAGGGATTGTTCCGACGTTAAACGGATTATGAGTAAAGTACGATTTTGTGAAGGCATATCGCACACAGTCCATTGGGATTTTCCGAAAGATATAGAGAGGCCAGAAAACATGTATGGCCAACATTAAGAGAAGCCCAGCAAATACCCGGTAACGGGTTTCCACTTTTCAGTATTTATTGACATTCATACTGGTGTGTGTTTAGTGCTGTGTGGCGGTTGTAAAATGTCGCCCCGACTACAATCAGTAGTGCTACTACTTACTGGTATTTTGTCCTTGTGGCGTTAGAATACCGCTCAACCCGGTGAGAGGTATTGAGCCTTATATTACGTCTCATGAGCATGACTCAATCAAACCGGTGCTGCTACTTTTCTCCCTTGTTTGTGTTTGTTGCTTTAAATGGATCCCCGTTTCAGCATTTGTTCAACACAATTTGCGCGTTTGGTAAGAAAGTCGATTAGTTTGACACGGAGTGTCTCTTCTGGTGGAGAAGTAAGAACACCCATATCTGCTTTTTGTGCAACATTTTGCTACTACAGATGGCTCTTTATCCGCGTCCTTTGTGATATCTGATGGTTCCAGTATGCGAATTTCAGATGGCTGTGGTAAGGAGCTAGGGAGTTAGACGTTTACCTTTTTGTTTATTACCCCGGGAGTAGAGCTCAATGAGTGGTAGTCAATGTAGTTTGTCTTTTTACTGTTGCCATATTCGTATGCTGGGTTTCTTCATAAGGTTAGATAAGTGCTTTTGAAGTTTCATTAGAATGGCTTCTGTGCATTCTAATTGTTGGCGCGTTTGTTCGTCGGTCTGGAATGTTCTACTTTGGTTTCTTGTTTAATGTACATGATGTATAGGACCGTAATCAATTACCATCTGGCTGTCTTAAGGAAGCTTCTTTGTTTAATTATACTTTCCATTTATTTATGTCCATTACAATCACGCTGTCCTATACATATCCTAACAATAATTTAGATTCTATATGATTTCCATTGGCAATGCGCCTGGAACCCTTAAAGAAATAGTAATCGCACTTGTATAAAATCAGAGCCTTCTAGTATTCAGGATTATGAAATGAGACGAAATCTCGTAAATTAATTGCCGTCGTAAGATTTGCGCGATACTTTTTTGTTGGAAAATGACACGGAGATTTGTCCAATAAACAGTTCTAACAATATCGCAAATATATCAGTCTCGGAGTCGCGATCGATATTCTCCACAATCTGCAAATATACTACTGTCCAAACGAAATCAGGTACTAATCTGCCAAATGTGTAGGAAGACACTGAGAAGGTGATGTTGCGTTGTTCGATACTTAATATTCAAGATGTAGTGCTAAGACGAACAAATAAACACAAAAGTGCTGAAATTAAACATGTTTTCTTGTCGAGTGATATAGTAATGTTTACAGAAACATGGATAGATACATTTTCAGATATTGATGTAGAAAATGTTTGTTGCTTTGTGTTGCATAAGTATGATAATTTAAAATCCGTCAAGCAAAACGCTGGAGGTATAGTTAATTACGTTCGAAATAATTATGTGAGTTGTGATATGTTAGTATTTACTAGTCAATGTAGATATAAAAATCGAACAGGAAAAGTAGCATTCAAGGAGGACAGTCAACCACAAACACACACAGAAACAAAGAAAACTATATATACAAATGAATACAAGGCAAGATAAGACATCACAAACACAAAAGGGTTGACAATAGGGCTACCGCATTGGAACGGAAAGTGGCCAAAAATATGGTTGTTTAAACCAGTTTCTAGGGTGGAACAAACCTTACTGGCGTTCACGATTGAGATCGTGAAATTACATTCATACTGACGCAATGTCATCGTGTGTTCAACTCCGCCCAATTCCTCGCTGAATGTAAACAAGAGTATTTCACTGTGAATATATAATGAGCAGTTGTCACACTCGTCACCGATTCGTCGATCCATATATTGTCGCCGCAGTAGCTAGAGATCTTTACACACAACAAGTAATCATAAGTAGTCTATATCAATGATTTGCTTTGAATGTGTATGAAAGGTGCAATGAAAATAACACAATATTTAGCGCAGTGAACGATGCTTTATGGTTCACGACAAATTAGCACAATGATTTATTTTTAGTGGTCATCATCATTCTCACATCTCCCGAGCTAAATTGTCCGCACGGTTATCACAACTCTATCAAGCGAGAATGTCGATCATAGGAATTATTTTATTTTTGCTCTTCTATTTCTAATAAACTGGACTTAAGAAAAAATGGCAAATAGCTTTAAAAACAAGTTTAAACAAAAACACGCGTGCGCACGTTTTTACAGAGGAAAACTAGGTATAACTCATAACGGGGATATAGGTCATATTTATATTAGTTTACACATTGAATGTCAAACGGAATTGTACTGACATATCTTGAGTATTTGTTTCTGTAATTATTCGAAAACAAGTTTGTTTTCTTATGGGGAAATATGTGAGGTTGTGCATTGCGGTTAAGCCGGTATATACATTCATGTTTCTTCTCAAATCTGACCGACTCCCGCGAAAAAGTATTAATTCAAGGACCTGAATCCATCACAAATTATACACAGATACACTGAAATCAGTTCAGTCACCCCACATGCGCAACAACGATAGCGCGGCGTCTTTGAATAACTTCCATCACTGCTGTGGACGCCCGAAAGTTATTTTCGAGGAGTGGAATACATCAACATATAATAGCGAAAAGGTGAGTCTTTAGAAGTACATGTACTCAGAGTTTTGTTATGATATCGATTTTGGTCACGTGAGACTTGTCGGCGAGCGGGAGGTGTCAACTAGTTTCAATTCACTGAGTACTTCCATTTTATTGGAAGGCGTCATCGGTTGTTTATATGTCTGATGCGTCAAACATACATTGACACAATTTCCGTGCTCAATCGGGAACGGCTGTACTCAAGATAATTTAATTTGGAATAAACTTCATGGTTCTTTATTTTCATTAAATATTGATTACGTATATATTACATGATGAGAGTAGTCGGCAGGCGTTTGTTGAAACAAATATATTTTATTGGATCCTAGATTCGTGAATAGCCGTACGTCGACAAATTATGACTTTGTTTGCAATGATAATTATGTACATTTGCCTATTTTGCCCGATGATTATATTACAGACAAATAAATACCTCGATTTTCACAGGATAAGGGTCACATAAATAAAAACGATTAACTTTTGTGAGATAGTTGCAAGCAAAGTGCTTTGCGCATTTTAAATTGTCGTTTTGGTGATAATAAGGGTTTTGGTCGTTATACTTTTGTAGGGAGTAGGGGAAGTTCTGTTGTTGATTATGAATTGTCATCTCAAGATTTATTTTCGAATATAGATTCGTTTAAAGTAAATGATCCGAAAACATTATCTGATCATCGTCTCATTTCATTTAGTGTATTAAAACGTTTAAGGGGTCATAACTCTGCCAATTTCAACCAGAAAACGGCAATGAGGGGTGCAACTACGCTTGGTACTGATCATCCCCAACAAGATTTGCTGAAATCCGGCAAGGAGTTGAGAAGAGACTAATCTTGACAAAGTTTTTGTATTAAAACATTTAAAACATTTAAGGGCCATAACTCTGCCAAAAATCAATAACCGGAATTTGGCGATGGTATGCACAACTAGGCTTTATACCGATCATGCTTGTCAAGTTTCGTTGAAATCCACTCAGGGGTTCAGAAGTACTAGCAAGGAAAATGTTTTTGTATCAAAAAACAGTTAAAGGGCCATACTTCCGCCCAAAATCTATAAACCGTAGCGCGGTTATAATATGCACAGCTAGACTTGGTGCTGATCATCCCTGCAAAGTTTCGTTGAGATCTGGCGAGGGGTTCATGAGAAAAAGTCAAGAAAACGTTTGTATATTAAAACCTTTAAAGGGCCAAATCATTCAAACGGAACACGGCGATGATTTGAACAATTAGACATGGAACTGATCATCCCTAAAAAGTTTTGTTCAAATCCGGGCAGGGGTTCAGGAGAACCAGTCAGGGCAAAGGTTGAGTATTAAAACCTTTAAAGGGCCACACTCCCCAAAACCATTCCACCGGAATAAGGTGACGATATGTACAACTAGCCTTGGTACTGATCATCCCTGCAAAGTTTCACTGAAATCCGGCCAAATAAAGGCCTTTTCGCCTTAAATTTAACGTAAAACATGAGCAAACATGAGGGAAAACAGATCATCACATCAAGCCATCCAAAACCTTGGCAAAAGGAGGAAACCTAACAACACGTCCTCAGGCATTAAACCACCACCACTAAAACGACATATTACTGAAGTGTCCCCCAAGTCCAGTGTAGAGGAAATAACAGTAATTACTCACCATCTAGAAAGCTTATCGGATGACATAAAATCAGTGAGGGATGATCTCAAACACATTTTGGAAAAAAGATGAAATTGAGTTTTTTAAATCCACCATCCACAAGACTATAGGAGTTAAATGAGAACATGGAAATGACAATTACCAGAAAAAACAAAACACTTGGAAAACCAATTGAAAATCTCCAAAGTGAAAACTCAACCCTAAAAAAGGAATGGCATCATGTAAAGCTCAACTGTCAAACTTAAAGACAAAGATTGAGGACAGTCAAATTAGATCAAAAGACGCTCTTTCAAAAGCTAATAAAACGAACAATATTCTCGGAAGAACAACATTAAGATAATGGACTTAATATGGAAGGAAAATGAAGCAGAGGATGACCTTTTGGCATCTGATACAGACTTGTTCCAAAACCAGCGGATCACCATCAACCCTCTAAAATCTTGGCCATACACAAAATCCTTGAAAAGGCAGGGCACGCCAAACCTGTCTTGATAAAATGGACAAACAACACCGAAAAGACCAAAATCATGCGACTGCGATCAACATTCAAAGGCATGGGACACCGCTGTCACAAAATAATCTCGAGTAGAGCGTATTGGTCGTACATAGCTTTTGTAAGTACATGGCGACATCTGTCAGTCACATGCTAATCCATTGTTCAGTTGAAACAAATTCACCAGTTGCATGATATATCCATGTACCACGGTAAAGCGAGCAATTTTATAGCGCAGGTAGAGGGAGTACGGCAGGGCCGTTCAATAAGTTTATATGTTCGGTAATGCATGTAGAAGTATAGGTATTTTACAACCTATCTCTCTAAAGGGCAAAATTGTGTAAGGGTCTTGTCGTGCAGATATGAAAATTGCGTGTTGCCAAGTGTCTCACGGAATGATCGTGGGAAATGATGGTTTGGGAGGAACGTTTGGGTTATAAAGTGCATTGTTTTTCAGTCGTGGCGGGGAATGTTGAAAGTTGCTTTGGTTGAAGCAGTCCTTTGAAAGGATGAAATTTACAGGCAATATGTGCCTAAGCCTCCCGTAGTGGAGCTAAGCCTTTAGGGTGTGTAGGCCCTCTAGGTGATTCAACGGGAATCCACGCATAACGTAACGAGCGGTGGAGACGGTCCCCGTACCTGGACAACATGGTCAGGTTCTCAGAGGATCACTGCCACAACTTGGAAGAACAAGTGCAAGATAAGCCAAGAAACGACGATGGTAGGGTGAGTCACAAACTTTCGAGCCAGACACGTTCGTGTTCGCCAATCTTACTGGATATAATCAAGGAAG
>JAWPHD010018991.1:0-37574 GCA_037043455.1 Cyrtodaria siliqua
GATTCAGAGGTTGGATTATTTTCATCCCGAATTTAAAAATTATTTTTTTTACTCAAAACATATTTTTTAATGAGATTTCTTCTCGCATTTGATGACTTTTAATGAGAATTTCTTAATTTTAATGTGAGAATATTGCGGAATCCCGGCCCAAAGTGATCCTTGATTAATATTAACAATCTGGCCGAGTTTGGTAAAGACTGGATGGAAAATGAAGGCTCTGCAACGTTAACGATGCAAAATATAGCATTTTTAAATGATTCAAGGGCCATTACTCTTCTGTTTGTAGTTGGATATGTCTAGTTTTCAAACTTGTCTTTGCTTTTAACACCATGAACAGCCTTCTAAAGATTAGTCAAGATCAGATCAAAAATGAAGGAGCCAGAATGTTATCAAAGCTATACATAGCATTTTTCAATAACTCAAGGGCCATAACTCTGGTTTAAAGTTCTAATCCTGACAAGAAAAATGGGACGGGCAGATGGAAGGATGTATGTACGGAAGGATACACAGATAAAGCAGCGACAATATGCTCCTCAGAAAATGTTCGAGAAACAGAAAAATACAAAAATGAATTTCCATCTTTAAGTTAACATTTTATTTGAATAACGGCAAAGTGAATTTTGAATATTTACCCAATAATGTTCTGTCAGCACATGCCAGTAGCTGGTAAAATATGTGAAAATTTCTCTCCCCCTGTGTTTGATGGGCAACTCTTGACTGCAAATACAGAATAGTCTCTACATTTGAATCATTCAAGCATGTGAGTTTTAATACACTGTGCATAAGTTTTGAGATGCATTTAAAAATCTTTTTAAAAGCACTGGTGAAAATATAAGTTTCCTCTCTTCTCGATGAAAATAATGTTTAATTAACATTGTTGAAGTGATACGGGAAAATAATTCCCGAGTGAGAAAGATTCTTGCGATATAGAAACGAGTGCGTTTTCGCATAATATTATGACGTCAATTCGTGACGTAATATCGTGACGTCTATCGTTTAGTTCATAACATTTGGCTACTGTGCTATCTTGCGCACTAGGCGCGATAGCACAGTAGAGGAAGGGATATGTTATAGATTTTCTCAAACTGGGAAATTTCTATAATTCATCATAGAATATATAATATAAAGCAATACGGCGCCTACTGTGGAACCATATTACTTTTTAATACCACTTGGTGATATCACCTATTCGAATCGGTGATATCACCAATTCATTGTGAATGCATGATATCACCTATTAAATGGGTGATATCATCTATTCCCTCGAAATGAATGAGTGATATCACCCATTCAATAGGTGATATCACCGTTTTGTTGAATCAGTGATATCACCTATTCAAATTAGTGATATCACTCATTCAAATAGGTGATATCACCCATTTAATAGGTGATATCACCCTTTCATTTTGAATCAGTGATATCATCTATTCGATTGAGTGATATCTGAATAGGTGATATCACTCATTTAAATTTGAATCAATTCAACTGAGTGATATCACTCATTCAAATAGGTGATATCACTGAATTGTAATAAAAAGCAATACGGCGCCTCATACTATATAACCTCAGATCCAAACACAAGTGCAACATTACCATATTTCCCCTAATAGTATCGCCTCCCCTAACAGAAGGGACCCCACCCCTCACCTTTAAATATATTTTTTAAATCTTCAAAATTCAATAAATGTTCAATTTTTGTATAACCCTAATATAGCCCAGGTGCTACTATTAGGGGACATAGAGTACCCCAAAGTTGTGTTATCACATGTCCAGACACAATGACAGCTTTCTATAATCACTGCCCAGACACAAGCACAGATTATGCATAATATGATAACGTTGGGGTTTATCAAACATTTCATGCAGTTTTATTCAACCAATTTAATTTTTACTTACCTTTTCAAGTAAATCTGGAAAAAAAGAAAACATAAAATTTAAAAACTAGTTCTACATAACTTAACAAGATGCCCCAGAGTGCCTGAAGTTTGGCTTGCCATTTGTTGATCTACATATACATAGCTAATACTTTTACCATATCATCCATCCCTTGCTTGTAAATAGTTTTAACAATATATTTTTACATACATTTTTAATAACTTCATCTGTTTAATTTGCACACAATGTGACCTATTTATATGTCGTGCCATTAAAAAACATTCATTCATTCATTAATTCATTCTTATTCTGTAAATCTAAGCAGCATCAGGGAAGAATTGTTTTGTGTCTACATCACTTGATGTGGACACTTTATTTCACTGAACTGATGCCCCATTATTGGCTGTACTGAACAACAACAACAGCAGCAGCTGGCAGTGAGTAGCCATTGCAGCAGCATCAAACAACTCTGTAACTCTTGCTTCTATGATCTTGTCCAAGAGCTTGTCTTGGACACAAATCTTTAATTCAAATACGGTTAAATATTCCATTATTTTGACATAATCAAGGGCAATAACTCTGCAATGCCCAGATGAACAAAGCCAGATGAACTTTGTTCATTGTCAAACTTGTGTGAGATTTTATTACTATTATAGTCCTTAGCCAACATATAAAGGATGCTAGAGTGTTCACAAGCTAAATATAGCACTAGTTTAATAAATCAAGGACCTTAACTCAAATACAGCTTTCCTTTAATGTTAACATTTTTGATTTATATAAATATTTGTTTTGTTTGTTTGTTTGTATGGTGTTTTAAGTCATTTTCAACACATGTAAGGTTATATATGACTGTAGATCAGTGTATTAGGCAGAAATTCAAGAACTGGGTGTGCAAATATGTAAACAGGGTGTGCAAAATAAGTTGCTAACACGCGCTACGCGCCAATTCGCGACAAGTGGGTGTCTCTGTGGTAATTTATTTTTACAGATAAAGGTGAACAAAATCAACATTTTAGATCATATTTCTCCATAAATGTATACAAAACATAACAATATTGAGAAAGTAAGAGATTGGAAGTGTTGTTGGGCAAATATTGGCCGCGATTTTTCAAAAACGGCCGTGCAAAAGACGGCTGCACGGTTGGCTGGCTAATACACTGATGTAGATTTTTTTGTGGTGGAGGAGACCACCCACTTTTCCTGGGTAGAACCTGGGCAGAACTCCCGCCATCCGTAAGAATCGACACTTCCTCACTTACAAGTCGAGCTCCCAGTGGGATTCGAATCGGCAGTGGTGAGAGGCGAAGGTTTACAATGCAACATCATTAACCGTTCAGCCACGGAGACACTCATATATTTTCACCAAGTTTGTAAAAGATTTGATGAAAGACAAAGGAGCTATGGTGTTAACCAGGTAGAATATAGCATTTTTCATTCCAACCACAGGACTCGGACTCCTGATTCCTGAATATATTGTATTGCAAGCTTTCGAACATCGCCAAGCTTTCATTGATATCAAGACCTTGTATTTGGTCAAGATCAGTTGAAAAATGAATGTGCTAGCTTTAACAAGACAAACAAAAGATTGCATTTTTTTTAATTTAAAACAAGGGCCAAAACTCTGTTAAATATTCAGTATTGTTTTGTTTTTTTAACTTGTGCGAGCTTTTCATCAATATTAATACTCTGACAAACTTTGGTAAATATCAATTGACAAATGAAGGAGCTGAAGTGTTAATGGATGGATGACAACGACAATGATGGACAAAATGCCATTCCATAGCCAGTCAGGCCTTTGGCCAGTAGAGCTAAACATTAGGAATCAAGCCTGAAAACACTGATTTGTATGAAACTGATCCACCCCTCTTCATTTCTGAACCACATAAAGAACTAGGCAGAGTCATGTTATCGTTGAAACAGACTTCAATGGTAATACTAAGACAAAATAAAATAGTTGATAGAAGCAAAAAAAAGAATCAAATAACTAGACATACTTCAAATGTAACAAACCCGTGAAAAAGGTTAAAATATAGCATATTGTTATTTTTAAAAACAACAATATAGGTGTCCTAGTTTCCGTTCACAACAGTACAAACAGTTTTCATCAATAACAGAGTGACCAACTTGAAGACAGCGTTATTTCTCACTGATTCAAGCAGAAAGTTGTGTTTGTTTTTGTTGGAATGGTGTTTTATGTCATTTTAGCACATTTTTGGCATAATGAAGATTTTTTTGTGGTAAAGGCAGATCGTCCTGTTTTTCATGGGTAGTAGAGCAGTAAAAATACACTTTTAGGTAAAAGAAATTGGCACAGAAATGGTTTTAACTGATTCTGGTTCCAAAAATTATGGAAAAAAATATATCCAAAGTCCTCATCTCAAATCACGTGCTAAATATGTTATTTTGGGGCAAAAAGATGTAAAATAATGAAAAAATCACCTTTTTTGGGAATAATTTAAAAAAATTATAATTAAACAATAAAAAATACAGTTATATAGTAAATAATGCTTATAATAGAAAAGACAATCAGAATGTATGATCAGTTTGACCAAATAGATAGACAGACTCTCAATTTTGGGATAAAATGGTGAAAAAAATGATAAAATCACCGATTTTTGGAGATAAAATACTTAAATTAAATCTGTGTGTAAATATCATATTTTTGTTTTTGTATTTTACTATATATGTTGTTCTCTATCAGATATCTAAAATACAATTCACAACTCAAGTTGAAAGTGTACTTATTTTGAGGTTGAAAGTTCAAAAAAAATTGGAAAAAATCAACGATTTTTGGGAACATAATTTTATAATGATATTTACGTATTAATGTTAAATTAAGTAAGATATCCAACTTTTTATAATAGATCTACTTGTTTGATCTCACTAGATGTTTTAGATTGGTCATAACAGTAGATTTGTAGGTAAAATATTTCAGATAATCTCCCTTAATTAAAATTTGATAAAGTTTGCCGCTCTTTTTGACAACACATGTTTTGGTACTGAGGTAAACACCAATTCAGTGAACTAATACACACTTGATGGAGCTTGTTATACAGTTACATAGATGGCAAGTATGTATATGTTTGATTTTGAAATAAAACATAATTTTAAAGGTAGTAACAGATCTGTGTGCTACTTAATTAAGAGTGTTGTTATAAATGTGAAGCAACACGTATTAGCCCGAGTGATGAAACCTGTATCTACTCAACATTGCATTTTATAAATGACCAGGCCTAGAAATACGAGGTAACGCCAATCCTCACATTTGACCAACCTCTATGGTGGAAAGCCCTGAACATTGTTCTATCAGAACCTAGTAACAGCGACCTGCAACACATTGTGCTCAGATTGGGAGGACTGCACATGGAAATGAGTTTCCTAGGCTGTATTGGTCATAAAATGACAGACTCGGGTTAACAGAACTGCTAGAAACAATATATGTGGATAATGCTGTTATGCACATGCTAACAGGCAAAGCCATATCACGAGCAGTTAGAGGCCACAACCTTGTAGATATGGCTCTGTATTCGTTAATGGCCGCCGAAGTCTTTAATATTGACATACGTAAGAACAAAACAAACCGAGTGGTGAAACTGAAGGTGACGAAACAAATGACGGAGCTGAGTTCAATGGTGGTTCGGAAAATGATGAGACATGTAATGTTGGACTGGAAACAAATAAGAAGGAAAGTATCTCTGACGAGCAAGTTAACGTATCTGTGGACACGGAAAATCACCTAATCTAGACAGCAAAAGTGTTTGCTGTAGAAACATATAGACATGAATGAATAGGCATTGACAATGATATCGAGTGTGCATTGACTGTGTTTGATCAGGTTCTTGCAGGTGAGTTAGATGTTGAATCTGCATGTTCATCTGCTGTAGTAGGGCGCATAAAAGAGAGAGTAGATACGCACCATAGTAACTTAAAACAAAGTCGCACATCAAGATACAATACATGTTGAACGTTGATATGATTTTTTATGGCAGAACGATATGGCAACTGGAAGCTCCATTTACAGGCAGTATTAGATATGTTACCCTATTTCACAGCATCTGGCCACAACTTATATGCGGTCGCACACGTATACATTGCAAAAATGCTAGCATTAGAAACAAGTAGTCCTGATGTGTACAGGTACTTTATGGAGTGGTATCATGTACTAAGACAAAGCGATCGATTTTGGGCAGGGCTCTTGACTGATTTAGTCATAGAACAAATGCTCATGAGAAGTTTGAAAACAACTGGTGGGCTAACACGAGGAAGGGGAATGACAAACACAGAGGACGCTGTGGGAACTTTCTCGCCCCGCTGGCTCAGAAATCAACGAAGCTATGCAACAAGTATCAGGAACAGAATTCATCACCAATGACCAGCATAAAGATATTCAAATGCACGGCAACAGAGAGACAAGAAAGACACGAACATTCTAATAGAATATCTCAGTGATAGAAACCCCTTTAATAAAGATCCTGAGCTAAAAAGTATATCAAGTGGAGTTGTGACAATGTAGATCATGCGAAAGCTGTTGGGATCAAGATTCTAGACAAAATGGCTGAAAGCACTGTTATGGATTTTGCTTTCAAGCAAAAATATCAAGTAAAAACAATGTCGGATACGGCTGGTTTGAAAATAGGCGATGACGTTGTCAAGGTAGACTCGCAACTATTATTTCAACGGCTTGTTTCTGCGGCAAGAATCCTAACCTTCTATGTCTATGACATAGAAGATTATATTTTGAAGTCTACTGATTACACATGAAGTGTTGCTTGACTCAAATTAAATATATATGCAGAAACGACTTGAACAAGTATTATTTAGTTAGTACGGAAATTGATTACAAGAAAAAATATATTTTGATTTTATACTTCGTGTATTCCTAAAATCAGCGATTTTTCTTCATTTTTACAATTTTCTACCCCAAAAATATTATATTTAGAATGTGATTTCAGAGGAGGATTTTGGACATATTGTTTTCTATATCTTTGGGAACCATAATCAGTTAAAATAATGTCAGTGACAATTTATTTGAATTTATGCTATTTTTTATTAATCTTATCCTAAAACCATTAAAAAAAATATTATTTTTAAAAAAAAAATAGTTTTTGGACCCAAAAACAGGTTTTGATATATAATTATACTTTTTTTCCATTTAAACTTAATATTATGTAATATTAACAATAACATTTCATATATAAATACATGTTTTACTAATATTCTGAATGGATATAAATTTATTCCAGAAAATAGTGATTTTCTTCACTTTTTTGACTTTTTACCCCAAAAAATCATATTCAGCACGTGATTTGAGATGAGGACTTTGGATATATTTTTTTGTATATTGTTTTGAACCAGGATCAGTGAAAATAATTTCTGTGCCAATTTCTTTTACCTTAGGCTATATTTAAGGCTAAAATGACCTGCCTATAGAGCCAGTATTGTGGACCTCCCACCATCCGAAAGAATAGACAATTTCTCATTTACAAGTTGAGTTCCCAGTGGGATTCGAACCTGCAGCGGCGAGAGGCGAGAAGGTTTACAATGCAATGTCGTTAACCCCTCGGAGGCAGTTAAACTGAGAGCTACATCTAGGAAATAAACACCAGTTTTTCCAATGGTAAGTGCTAATGGAGTACAGTGCTAAAATGGTTGAATATAAATATATCAAAACTACGTAAAAAAATAATTAAACTTACAGTTTGTAATGACTCCACCAATTGGATCACCTTTAAAGTCAAATTCTATGTCCATGTACTTGCCCTGAAAAGCATTCAATAAATATATTAAGTTTAAACTTCTTTATTTCACATCAGTTGTAATGAAAGCTCTCTGAACGTATTTTAATCGCTCTCGATGTCTTCCTGGGTAGAACCAGTAGTAAGCAAATGCAGATAAAGCATCTTGTTCAAGGACACAACACCGATGATCATGAATATAACCCACGACCCTTCGATCCTGGGTCCAACGCTCTACCACTATAGATCACAGCGTGCGACTGATACATATATTGTACAGTACATGCAAGTTTGATAGAGATGCCAAAACGCTAGTCTTTCCATGAATTACCCTCTCGTATTATAGACTTGAATGTCTTGCCGCACAGTTATTTGTATGGATGACAAATTGTTGTTAAACAACTCACCAACACATAAAAGGTTATTTCAAGCTGCTGCATAGAGAAAAAAAGAATACATAGGAATCTGGGAACCGTGCAACACCCTTACTATCAAACAGATTCCTATGGTTCTTTAATTCTTTAACGTGATCAGAGGATACACTCAGTGACGCACTGATGCTTCAACCCGTGGTCTCTGGATTCAGAGTTGAAAGTGCCATTCATGGCACCAGTACCCTTCACGGCACCAGGCTAACAGGGTACCAGCACCCTTCACGGCACCAGGCTAACAGGGTACCAGCACCCTTCACGGCACCAGGACAACAGGGTACCAGCACCCTTCATGGCACCAGGACAACAGGGTACCAGCACCCTTCACGGCACCAGGACAACAGGGTACCAGCACCCTTCACGGCACCAGGCTAACAGGGTACCTATTTGTAAGAAACTGAGACAGAATAACACTAAATATTTTCATTAATGTAGCTAAGTCAAGCTAACTAGGTTACTTATAATGAACTAGATGTCACCGTCGAAAAAGTAGGTCATGGTCAATAAAATATAGATTGCTAATAAGCAAAACTAGTCCCTATCAGTCACTGGTTAAGTATGTATCTCTGAGTTATGGACCAGACGCAAAGAATGCCCAGTTCTGACCTTTGAGTCTGAAGTGTGACCTTGACTTTGATGATACTGACCTAGGAATTGTTTGAGACACATCGTCGTCTTTAGACTTAATCACGTTTCACAGTATACCAGGCTTCATGTTCATATCTTAGGCAGTTTCAGCGTTACGGACCCAACATGATTTTGAACGGACGGGCTGATATGCAACTTCTTCAAACTTCATCACCGGTTAAGGACTACAGGAAGTTAACACATTGCAGTCTTACATTTTTATACAATTTATATGAGGAATGGATTCAGATTTAAGAACATTATTCTTTGAAACAAATGCTGACATTCTGTCGTTATTTGTCTAGATGTCACCGTCGAAAAAGTAGGTCATGGTCAATAAAATATAGATTGCTAATAAGCAAAACTAGTCCCTATCAGTCACTGGTTAAGTATGTATCTCTGAGTTATGGACCAGACGCAAAGAATGCCCAGTTCTGACCTTTGAGTCTTAAGTGTGACCTTGACTTTGATGATACTGACCTAGGAATTGTTTGAGACACATCGTCGTCTTTAGACTTAATCACGTTTCACAGTATACCAGGCTTCATGTTCATATCTTAGGCAGTTTCAGCGTTACGGACCCAACATGATTTTGAACGGACGGGCTGATATGCAACTTCTTCAAACTTCATCACCGGTTAAGGACTACAGGAAGTTAACACATTGCAGTCTTACATTTTTATTCAATTTATATGAGGAATGGATTCAGATTTAAGAACATTATTCTTTGAAACAAATGCTGACATTCTGTCGTTATTTGTGGGAAAAACCCCCGCTACAGGAATAGGGAGTGCGGTAAAGTTAACTCCCTGCATTCAACGGTGGCCCAGTCATTCCAAAGTAATCAAATTAAGCATTGGTGACTACCGGCATGTTGAGTTGTTTATTCAGTGTTTCTCACTTTTTCTGGAAAATGTTCATGTTCCATTTATGTGCTCCCATTTTGCCGAGGTCAATTTCTTTTCTGCGGCAGTACACATAAGTTTAGTCATGTCCTTTGTTTCTCTAACTCATGAATAACGAATAAACCATGCTCTGTTAAACACAGTTCCCAGAGACATACTTGACAGTTTTTTTTCGATGAACTTTCTGGTTTATGTTCAGTTGTTACGTGAAATCTTTTGTTTCAGAACGAGGCTATAGTGTAATCTCTAATTTATATTCAGGAATACTCAGATTCATAAGTGATTATGTGGTCTTAAATTGATAACAAAATGAACATTACGTGGTCCAAGTATTAACTTTCCTACCCCATCCAACCCCTTCTCAAATAAGTGAAAACGGGGTTGGCTGGGGTATGAAATAAAACCTTAATTTAGGGTTAAAAAGTTATTGTAAAATTAAACCATTTAATAGGCAATTTTGAACAGCTTATCACATTTTTTATATGTTATAAAATCCTGCTAATATACTCTTTCCCATCGCTTAATATAAATTACATCGTGCAGAGTCTGATTAACAAAGTGCAAAACACAAAATCAAAAACATGACCATATCTAATATTGCTGACCTTTAAAATCCTAATGTGAATGCTAACAATTCAGAGGCCTGTAAAACATTTGGTATGTGTATTTTTTTTTGGAGACACTGACATAAACACAAAGCATGCTGATAAAATCACCGCAGACGTCTCAAGAAAAGCAATAACTTCAGTCTCACTTATATTGTGTCCGTGAAACAATTTAAAACAAATGAACAGCTGCTATCAAAATATGGAACTCCTTTCTTTTTTTATTATAAAAGAAGTAATGGGACAAGGAGCTGCACATCTGCACTGCAGAAGAGGTTGCAATAACAACAAGAGGTCGATGACCTTGAAGCTCTACTAGCTAGATCAGCATTCCTGTGAAGTTTCATGAAAATCTGTCAAGTCTTGACTTTCCGGCCGACCTGAAATTTTGCTAGGATCAACTAGACATCAAGAGCAACATTTCTGTTAAGTTTCATGAAAATCCTTCAAGTAGTTTCAGGAGTAGTCACTATAAGTTTTTACTATATAACACTATGTAAACAAAGATGGCCACTGGCAGCCATGTTTAATGACAAATCAAAATAATGTTCGACTAGGATCAACATCATGTCATGCTGATCATTTTAGAAAAAGTCCCATATCAATATCACTTATAGTTTTCAAGAAGTAGTCAGCTACAAACTCATTTTTAAAAATCTATTTTTAGATTTGACGGCCAACTTGGATTTCACATCAACATGAATTTTTGCTAGGATCAACTAGACTTCATGGGCAACATTTCTGTAAAGTTTCATGAATATCCATCTAGTAGTTTCAGAGGAGTAGACGCTACAAGTTGTTACTATATAACACTATGCAAACAAAGATGGCCGCTGGTAGCCATGTTTAATGATGAATCAAAATGATTTTCGACAAGGACCAACATCATGTCATGCTGATAATTTTAGAAAAAGTCCCATATCAATATCACTTATAGTTTTCAAGAAGTAGGTGGTTCAAACTTGTTTTTTTATCTATTTTTAGCCATGGCGGCCATCTTAAATTTCCAGCCAACCTGAAATTTTGCTAAGATCAATTAGACATAAAGAGCAACATTCTTGTGAAGTTTCATGAAAATCTGTTAAGTAGTTTCAGAGGAGTAGTCGCTACAAGTTTTTACTATATAACTCTATAAAAACAAAAACAAGTGTTACTATATAACTCTATGTAAACAAAGATGGCTGCTGGCTGCCATGTTCAATGTCAAATCAAATCGATTTTTGACAAGGACCAACATCATGTCATGCTGATTATTTAGAAAAAGTCCCATATCAATATCACTTATAGTTTTCAAGAAGTAGCTTTGGTGGCCATCTTGGATTTCACATCAATGTGAATTTTTGCTAGAATTAACTAGACATCATGGGCAACATTCCTGTAAAGTTTCATGAAAATCCATCCAGTAGTTTCAGAGATGTAGTCGCTACAAAAAAAGCTTACGGACGGACGAACGGAGGACGACAGACACTGCACCATGGCATATGCTCTGCTGATCTTTGATCAGTAGAGCTAATAAAAAAATTAAAAAATTAAAAAATTAACACAAACATTATTAGATCAATCATACTTATTATTTTGTAATAATAATAATAATATATACATAAAAAATATACAAACCAAACAGATGACAAAGTATATGGAATTCTTATTATTTCGGGAATTAAGAAATCCAATGAATACAAGAGGCCCAAGAGGGGCCTGTAGACGTTCTACTGTGTAAAACAGCTTTTATTGGGAGATCAGGAGAAGTAGTCGGTACAAAGCTTGTGTTACCTGCTATAAACATGTGATGATTTGTTGCAAAACTGTAACTGGTTTTATTTTCTTGTATATTTTAGTACAAGAGAATGAAATAAGCCATAATTTTTAACAACCGAGTCAAGTTGATCATGAAAAATTGTAATCGATTGATCAGATCAAAGGCATAACTGATCTAAGATCGATAAAATCAACAACACTACTGATCATTCCTGCAAGGTTTCACTGAAATCTGGCCAAGGGGTTCAGGAGAAGTAGTCCGGCCAAAACTTGTATATTAAAAACCTTTAAAGGGTCATAACTCTGCCAAAAATCTTTCAACCGAAATATGGCGATGATACGCACTAACTTGGTACTGATCATCCCTGCAGTTTTTTTAAAATCCAGGCAAGTGTTCAAGAGAAATAGTCCAGATAAAGTTTGTGTAGTAAAACCTTTAAAGGGCCACAAATCAGACAAAAATCATTCAAGCGGTACACGGTGACGATATACATAACTAGATTTGGTACTGATGATCCGTGGAGTTTAAAATCTGGCCAAATGAAAGCCCGGTCTTCTTAATGAGGCAAAATACAGCGTTTTTAACTAAATGAAGGGCCGTAACAGCAGTGTTAGTAACCGAATTTGCCTGGTTTTCAAGCTTGTCTGAGCTTATATTGATATTTACAATCTGTGTAAGTTTGGTAAAAATCAAATTATAAATGAAGGTGCTAGAGTGTTCACAAGGCAGAATATAGTTTTTTTCAAAAAAAGCAAGGGCCAAAACTCTGCTGTTACTGATTGTATTTGGCTGGTTTTCGAACTCGTCCAAGCTTTCATTGATATTAACAATCTGTGCAAGTTTGGTAAAGATTAAATGGACCACCACGGTGCTGTTACTCATTTCAAACTTGTTCGAGTATTCATTGATATTAACAATCAGTGTATGGGCAGTTATCGTACAAGGGCAGAAGATGTCATATTTAACCTTTTCCTATATAACCCTATGTAAACTTTGGGTCACCATGGCGACCATTTTGATTATTCGACGATAACAAAATACACAAATCTGATAGAGACCAACTCAAGGAACATGTATATGATATTTCATTAGAATGGAATAAGAGGTTTCGGAGGAGATGTCGTTTGAATTTCCTTAAATCTGACCTAGTTTTAGCCATGGCGGCCATCTTGGACAATTGGCATCTGCGAAAAACACAAATCTGAGGCGCACTATCCCAAATATCATTGTGATAAAGCTTCAACAAAATCCTTCCAGAAGTTTCAGAGAAGATGTCATTTTTAGCCTTTTCCTATATAACTCTATGTAAATTTTGGGTCGTCGTGGTGGCCATTTTGATTATTCGACGATAACAAAAAACACAAATTTGATAGAGGCCAACCAAAGGAACATGTATATGATATTTCACTGGAATGAATTAAAGGTGAAATATAGCGTGTATTTTGAGTATATATTCGGAAATATACGTATATAATATACAATATTTTAAAATCTTACACTTATTGGTTGTCCCGTTTTCTCACAGTAGCCAATTTTATCCCATAGCGCACACGCTTCGAGTTTCTCCCTTTTTGAAGACAGGTAAGTGACACGTGATCCTGTGACGTCATTGGTACCAAACGATTCGCGGTGTCGCATTGAGTTGTATAGTATTGTCTATGTAGGATTTTTATGGTACTTGTTAAAAATGCCGTGTGTTGTTGCTGGGTGAAAAAGTTTGCATAAAGAAGGACAAGATAATAACCTAAGTTTTTTTCGTTTCCCTAATCGAGATAATGATATATTAAGATTCGAAGTGTGGGTAGACGTTACCGAAGAAAATCGCCCGACTCGTCGAGAAAGTGGGAACCTACGAAAGACGCGCGAGTTTGTAGCAAACATTTTGAGTTGACTTCGTGGGAAGTCCATCCTTTGGTTTCATTATCTTTGAATTTGGAGAACAAAAGGCCATGCAGATTAAAATCAACAGCGGTACCAACGATATTCGACTATAAAATGAGAAGTGCATAACCCCGCCGTCTCCAAGCAAGTTGTATTTGCCTATTCGACCGGCGTTGAGGAAATTCATACATGAAGTAAGATTGAAATTTATGTTCAATTATCTTAGCACCTCATCGGGTATACGTATGATAAATTGAAGAAAGGTGTATATTCTTAGATCTTTATATACACCGTGAATGTTTAGCTGTTGAATAAGAAGCATGCGTCTTTACGTGAATCAATGAAGAGTTGACGGCGCTAATATTATGTAGCCGTCCTTTTAAAAAAGATTGCTAAGAACGTTCAGCATATAAATTTAAATGAATCCGGTGAAATAAATACTGTGTCTTTGTTTCCAAATTTTAATTTTAATAATTTTAAATTATACACCCTCTTCTGCCAATAGTATTATAGATATATATTATCAACATATATAGGGCTATGGATTTGAAAAAAAAATTCAAAAAATGTTTCATGGATATTTATAACAAGGCAGAAAATTAATAATATTACTAGCTTTTATATTAATTCAGTAATGTTTTATGGCAAAGCAACAACAATAACGCCTCTTAGCTCGTGCAATAAGTAAAACAAGTATAATAGAATAATATACTTTATATTATGGTAATTTGATATATTTGGTCTGTTTTCGATCTGTATACTTACTAACTGTCTATATCGTTCTCATAATACATTTGGCTATATTATTTAAATCATAGTATTTTTCTCTCTTTGTGCGCGACAAATATCATGTGTTATTATATAACCTATAAATAGACGCGTTTTCATTGGCTAAAAAGTAATTTTTTAGAAAAAATATCTAGCGATATTGACCTGTTTTTTTGATATTGACCTGTTTTTTTGATATTGACCTGTTTTATATAATTGTTTTTTTGATATTGACCTGTTTTATATAATTGTAAATTGAGGGTTATATAATAAAACAGTTATGGACTTTTCAGCTGTTATACATGATGTTGATATGCACCAAAAAATCATTATTGACCTCGGCTATCGCCTCGGTCAATAATGATTTTTTTGGTGCATATCACATCATGTATAACAGCTGAAAAGTCCATAATTGTATAATATATCCGTCTTGTGCAATACGCGTCTGCCCTCGGCGGTATTTCACCGCTCAAGTAATTGCAATAAACAGGAAATATATCATAAAACTAGGTTTCCCTAAATGGTGCCTGCTTTTGTGATATACCGACGTATGTACCCAAATTAGGCTGCACTTCAATAGTGCACCGCAATATTTTATTAGTCTGTATTGATATTTGGGGGCACGTGGAGACTAGAGAGCGTGTCATATTGCAAACACCGCTTCTAGAGTGTTTGGTGTTGATGGCGACTTATGGCAAATATATAATACTATAGCAATTATGGCGCCGAAATTATATGCTGTTTCATTTATTATTGTTTTTATTCATTTTTTATCAATTATGGATAATATCTAATAAATATATTTGTTCCATGTCTACTTATCGGCAAAAAAAATATCTGACGCTCGTATTACCATAGAGTTACATACATATATATCCATGTATTAATGTATAGGTATAGACCAGGTCCATTCATTCGGAATATACTATATTTCCAGTGACATTTCGCGGTTATTGTGTATGTACCAAGATATTGCAGTGTTGCGGGTGACTTACTGTCAGATTTCGATGAAAACAATGTTTACGTTGTTTTTTTTGTTTGTTGTTGCTGTAAGTGTATAAATACGCTATTTTGTTAGATTAGTGAATAGTGTAATAAACCACTGAACGTAACGAATGACATGACACGATAGTCTTTACAAGCTCTCAATTTGCACCTGCACCGCGTACGACTTCATCATCAGTTGATGAATCCGATGTATTTTCGTCATCAGACACGTATTCTGGCTCCAAACCTAAAGGTTGCACATGGTGTAACCGTTTTATCACGGGCATTTCCTCTGACATCGCTTAATTCTCACATTTTCACACAAGGTATACTGTTTTGCGTTCAGTCCCAATGTAAACAAAAAATAGTTTGTTCCCAATGACGTCATTTCCGGTAATTCGCGCAAGAGTTTTTCCCCTTAGATTTTTTTCGATTTTTTAGCAATGCCTGTTCGCCTTTTCGGTTTTTATCTTTAAAAACATATTTTCACTAAACATACATCAATAGCATAGTAAACATCGTATTTATAATGATATTTAATAATTAAAAACATATCAACAACGGATTTGTTGATTTAGGACAAATTTCATCTTTAAGTGGTTTCGGAGGAGATGTCGTTTGAAATTTATTTTAATTTGACCTAATTTTAGCTATGGCTGCCATCTTGGATGACTGACGGCCAAGAAAAACATAAATCTGAGGGGGACTATCCCGAAGACCATTGTGATTAAGGTTCATCAAAATCTTTCAAGCGGTTTCAGAAAAGATGTAATTTTTAGCCTTTTCCTATATAACTCTATATAAATTTTGGGTCGTCGTGGTGGCCATTTTGATTATACGACAATAACGAAAAACACAAACTTGATAGAGGCCAACCCAAGGAACATGTATATGATATTTCACTAGAATGAAACAAGTAGTTTCGGAGGAGATGTTGTTTCAAATTTCCCTAAATTTGACCTAATTTTAGCCATGGTGGTCATCTTGGATGACTGGCGGCCATGAAAAACATAAATCTGAGAGGGGGCCTCCTAAGTAACATTGCGATAAAGTTTCATCAAAATCCTTCATGCGGTTTCAGAGAAGATGTCGATTTTATATAATTGCTAACAGACAGACAGAAGGACAGACGGACGGACAGATGGACGACGGACGAAAAGTGATCGCATAAGCTTGTCTGGCCTTTGGCCAGTAGAGCTAAAAATAGACTAAACAAATTATGCCAAATAATTAGTATCAATAAATCATAAAGTAATTTACAATTAAGTTGTATCCCATAAATGCTGCTCTTATGCATAAAACAATGCAGGGCCAAATAGTTTATTCAAAGTACAGGTAATGTGTATCTCAATATTGGCTAATATTAAGTTTTTACTGGAAGGTAAGTTTCAAATAAGATTCAAACAAGAAGCACCGCTCGTCAGTGCAGACGCTCTACTTTCGAGGTCTTGTCTATTTATTGGGCAACTAAGTTGAAAGACATAATTCTGCCTAATTGCCTTAACAGAATTATGGCACTTGTCTCTGAGCTGTTCATATAAAAATGAATGCATGTGTGATGAGTCACTAAATTCTTTAAGAGGATTCTAAGATATAATGAAACACTTAAATTTAAATAAGACTAAGTTGACAAGCTTACATACAAAACTATAAACACTTGTTTCTAAGTATAAAAGGGGCCACAATTTTGTTAAAATTAACACATGAGTTATAGAACCTGGCTGTATGATGTGGTGTAATGCTGCTGAATATATTTGTGAAGTTTCAATCCATTGTGTGAAGTAGTTTTCGAGATAAGTCCTTACATACAAAACTTTAACAAAGTTTTCGACGTATAAAAGGGGCCATAATTTTGTTAAAATTAACACATGAGTTATAGAACCTGGCTGTATGATGTGGTGTAATGCTGCTGAATATATTTGTGAAGTTTCAATCCATTATGTGAAGTAGTTTTCGAGATAAGTCCTTACATACAAAACTTTAACAAAGTTTTCGACGTATAAAAGGGGCCATAATTTTGTTAAAATAAAAAGCATGAGTTGTAGAACCTAGCTGCATGATGTTGTCTAATGATGCCGAATACATGTGTGAAGTTTCAATCCATTATGTAAAACAGTAATGGAGATACAAACAACCTTTAACCAGACTCAGATGCTGCCGACGACGATCAAGTGATGACAATTATAATAGCTTTTTTTTCTTTGAAAAAGTCGAGCTAAAAATGGAGTAGATAGCTTGCCTTTTCTTCGAAACTTGAGCTGAAAAAGGGGCCTAATTTTGCTAAAATGCAAAACAAAGTTACCGAATGTGTGTGTCAGGGTGGTCTTGATGATACTCAAGATATATATATGCAAAGGATGAATGAATTTGAATAAGGCTTAAAAGAAAAAAGTGTTTGTTTCCGCTAACCCAACCGACCCTTTTATTTAGCCGCCGACCCTAACATTTTTATTGCAAAAAAAAATTAAATTAAAAAAGAACTAAAAAAATGAAATAAATAATAATAATAAAAAGTTGAACCCATGAACCAAGGTTTCTTATGGAGAAAAAAAATATGCCTCCAGTGAGATTTGAACTCACGACCCCTGGGGTTTCCATTGTATATTACCAAATATTGAAAAAAACATGTATTATCTAGGTATTAATACCTTTCCCAGAATTTTTATCATATTAAAAGTGTTTTTTTCATTAACAAAAATAAGGTCAATAATAATAAAAAATAAAAAATAAATAAAAAGTTTTGCCTACCCACCTACCCTATTTGTTTTGAAGCTGTTAGAGGAAACAAACTTCTTCTTTTTTTGGCCTAACCAATGTTGAAGATATTAGAATGTGAAAAACTTCAATGCAAAATGTATGAAACAAGTGGCAACAATATACAGAACTTTGAATATTCCTGAAATGTTCCATAGACTATAACTGCTAATAACGTTATAAAAACAATCACTAATATCAGACATCGACATAACATTTGTTTAACATTTTCATCAATTCATATTCATTTACCCGAATAAATGTGCCTTGCACTAGAAGACTTTTGATATTATTCATATTACTCCCTTGATCAATGTATCAAATATTGCACTTAGGCAAAAAAAAAAAAAATGTGTTTCCGATGGCCCGACCGACCCTATTTTTAAGGGGCCGACCCTAAAACTTTTTATGAAAAAAAAATATATATATATATATATATAAAAAAAGAAATAAAAGAAGAGAAATTTAAATTTGTTCTGAACAATAATTTATCAGAATATATCGAAGTAAACTGACATCACAGAGAAACTTTCAGTTGTATCATCAACTTGTATGGGGTTTATGAGATAAATACATGTAGAATCTCACAATATCTTGCTCAAAAAAATAAATAAATAAATAAATAAATGCCAACCTACCGACCCTAATTTTTTAGAGCATGCAGTAGGAAACACACCTATTTTTTTTTTGGCCTTACCCAAATTAAACTTTGTTAACTGAATTGGAATTGACGACGCATCAACACAAAAAGGTTATACGGCTTTGTTAAATTATAAATGAAACTGTCATAATGTGTGGATAATCTTGAAAAGGAAATAATTAACACTTACAAATCTTGAAGAGTTGTCATTCCTGGTCGTCTTAGCATTTCCAAAGGCTAAAGTGTACAAAAGATAAAATCAAAAAAATAAACTGTTTAATTGCTCTAGAGAATAGACAGAACAGAAATGTAAAAATGTTACTAAAAGTGCTTAATCTGTAAAATAAAGAAGGGAAATTAGTTTTATAAAAACAATATAGCTTCAGTATTAATTTTCTATTTGTGTGAATTCAAACATTTCAATCTGTATTGTAATTACAGTAAACTGAGGAAACTTCGGCCAGAACATATGTCATATTAAGAAATACGATAGCCAAGCAGCAATTTATAGCTGTTTTTTTCCACATCATTGGTGCAACAATATTCGTTCCTGGTAATCAGAAATACTATCTAGACATTCTAATAATGAATATACAAAACACCATGAATCAAATTGAAGACAATTTTCTTCTCAAATGAAAAACAAGAGCACCAGGTAGGAAGATGCAGACGCTCATCTGTTTAAAACAGATTAAAACAAGTTAAGTTAAATGATGATGGGAAATAACCTAGTGTCCAAAAACTTAAAATAAAACTGACCAAGTTTCCAGAACCAATCATGAATGAAGGGTAAAAGTAGGAAGAGGTTGGGCAAGATGGCCTACTTGTCAGATCAATGTTTAATACCTATCCAGACATATCCCAGTTTGTAATTTAAACAGTATCTAGTTAGTGAAGACTTGGAAATCGAGATAAACAAACATCTTAACCAGAATCTATGACCTTTAAAAAGTATGTCAAGGTCGGTCATGACGACCTACTGTTGGTATGGTGATCATCTATAGCGTATCTTTTTGCATGATGTTTAACAAGTCTAGCGCTAACTATGACTTTAAAACCTGAGCTAGTGGACAGACTCGATTAATATCAATGAAGAATAAAAAAGTAGGTCAATTTTTTTCTTTCATGGTGACCTACAAATTGTATGAATGTAGTTCTCATCTAGATGTACATGTACCAGCATCCCTGTATGAGCTTTGAAAAATTCAGGGTTATTAAATTGATTTAGAAAGTGCTTATGAAAACCCAGATCCGGTATCAATAGTTTAAAGTAGGTCAAGGTCAGACATAATGACCTCTTTTTGGTATGAATGTACAGTATACATCCAGATATATCTATAGTGTAGGGTTATTGATGACTCAATATTGGAGCTACTGTAAACCTTCGCCACAATCTATGTGTAAACAAAGAGGCCCAAGAGGGCCGGTGGATGCTCTACTGGCTAAAGATAACGTTTATGTATAAGGGGCCATAACTCTGTAAAAAATAATACAACTGGAACATAGCGGTTAAGGGGTCATAATTCTGCCAAAATTCATTCAACTGGAATATGGCAACGAAATGCGCAACTAGGCTAGGTTCTGATCATCCCTGCCAGATTTGTGGAAATCTGGCCAGGGGAATTAGTTGGGACAAAGTTTGTGTATAAAAACCTTAAAAGGGCCAAAAATCATTCAACCAGAACATGGCAATGACGGGTTATAACTCTGCTAAAATTCATTCATCTGGAACATGGCAATGAAATGCACAACTGGGCTTGGTACTGATCATCCCTGTAAAGTCTAGTTGAAATCCAGCAAGGACTTCAGGAGAACTAGTCCAGAAAACAAAAGTTTGTGTACTAAAACCTTTAAAGGGCCAGAACTTTGCCAACAATCATTCAACTGGAACACAGCGATGATCTGGAACAGATTATCCCTGCAAAGTTTTGCTGAAATCTGGCCAAATGAAGGCCGTTTCATCTTAATGAGGCAAAATACAGCATTTTTTTAACTAAATCAAGGGTCATAACTGCTGTTACTAATCTGATTTAGTTGGTTTTCAAACTTGTCCAAGCTTTCATTGATAGTAACAATCTGGTAAGTCTTTATCGAGGCATTTTATCAAGGGCCATAACTCTGTTGTTACTGGTCCGATCTGGCTGGTTTTCAAAAACTAGGAGCTTTTGCTGACATCAACAATCTTGTAAAGTTTGGAAAAGTTCCGATGAAAAATGAAGGCCTTGTTGTGTTGAGGCAAAATATAGCATAGTTCAGAAAATCAAGGCCCATAACCCTGGTGTAAATCTGGTTGGTTTTCGAACTTGTCCAAGCTTTCATTCATATCAACAATCTGGTAGAGTTTGGTAAAGATCGGATGAAAAATGATTGATTGAATTGGATTTTATAGTCGCACCAACAGCTAAGGTCATATGGCGACTTTCCAGCTTCCACTGGTGGAGGAAGACCCCAGGTGCCCCTCCGGGCAATTTTCGTGCACGGGTGGGCACCTGGGTAGAACCACCGACGTTCCGCAAGCCAGCTGGATAGCTTCCTCACATAAAGATTCCTAGGCCCCTGAGGGATCGAACCTACAGCGGTGAGGGGCAAGTGATTGCAAGTCAGAGACTATAACCACTCGGCCACGGATGCCCCGGATGAAAAATGAAGGCCCTATCGTGTTAACGAGGCAAACTATAGCTACTTTAACTAAATCAAGGGCCATTTATCCGCTGTTACTAGTCTGATCTGGCTGGTTTTCGAACTTGTCCGAGCTTTCATTGATATTAACAATATGGTGAAATTTAGTAAAGATCGGATGGAAAATGAAGGCCCTATCGTCCTAACGAGACAAAAGTTAACGACGGACACACGACAGACTACTGCTGGCCTTCAGCCAGTAGAGCTAAAATAGGTCAAGGTCATTCAAAATTTGCTACTTTTGGTATGAATGATAGTACTCATCTAGATCAATCAGTGTGTAAAATTTGAAGTCTATGAAACCTTAATCAAAGTGTGACAGACAGACTATAATTGCCCCTCCATTATTCTGGTGCAGGGTTTCAAAGTATATGACTTTGGTCCACAAATCTTAAGAACACATTTATGACAACACATACACATACCTTCTAGGACAGGGTTTGACTGCAGTAACTGTTCCTTCACTCTGTCAATCTCCTTTCCCTTCCCAGACACCTGGGCTACATACTGCATGATCACCTTACTGGCCTCTGTATTTACAAGACAAAAGGTTAAATAGAGAAAAAGCGAACAAACTAACGAGCAAATGATGTGAATGAACGAACAAGCGAACAAACGAACGAACGAACAAACGAACGAACGGACGAACGAACGAACGATCAATCTTGTCATATAGGGTTGGAATGGAGAATGGAGATGAGCAAAAACTGACAATAATGGAGATGAAGAGGACTACTGGAAATGAATATCATGCTCTCAATCATGATTCAATTCAAAACCACGGTATTTAGTTGTGAGTTCCCATATGGAGAGTTCTAACTCCTGTTGGAAAAGACAGTTGTCTGTTTCTTTGGCCACTGCAAGCTGGGGCCCTATATGAGAACAAATACACGTCAGGCATAAAAAGAGATATATACAATATCACTGCAATTTTTTGTTATTTAATTCGGGGGTTTAAAATAAGAAATTGCATCTTTTGAGTATTACCTTCTGTTATTATAATTATTTATGAAGGACTGTAACAGGAAATTTTAGTGTTGTTTTTCTGAGGTCAAGCAGACATGTACGAAAATCTCAAATAAACGCATGATACTGAAGATATTGCAAAATATACTATTGCAAACTATAATAAAAGAAAAATATAAGAGAATCCAATTATACCTGTTTTGCCAGCCCCGCTCTCACCAGATATGATAATACATTGATCCAGGTTTCTGTCCCGCATAGATCTGTAGGCCTCATCTGAGATGGCGTATCTGTAAAAGAAAAGAAGTATGATAAGCAAATATTTCAGACCTTAGTTATGATAGGCCTATATACTAATAGTTCAGGCCCCAGTAATCATAGGCCCATAAACTAATAGTTCAGGCCAAAGCAATGATAGGCCCATAAACTAATAGTTCAGGCCCAAATAATGATAGGCCCATAAACTAATAGTTCAGGCCCCAGTAATGATAGGCCCACAAGTTAATAGTCTGGGCCTCAGTTATGATAGGCACATAAACAAATATTTCAGGCCTCAGTAATGATAGGCCCATTAGTAAACTGTTCAGGTCTAAGTAATGATAGTCCCGTTAGTAAACTGTTTAGACCTCAGTGATGATAGGCCCGTAAGTAAATTGTTTAGACCTCAGTGATGATAGGCCCATAAGTAAATCGTTCAGGCCTCAGTAATGATAGGTCCATAAGTAAATTGTTCAAGCCTCAGTAATGATAGGCCCATAGGTAAATTGTTCAAGCCTCAGTAATGATATGCCCATAAGTAAACTGTAATGATAGGCTCATAAGTAAATTGTTCAAGCCTCAGTAATGATAGGCCCATAAGTAAATGTTCAGGCCTCAGTAATGATAGGACCATAAGTAAATTGTTCAATCCTCAGTAATGATAGGCCCATAATAAATTGTTCAAGCCTCAGTAATGATAGGCCCATAATAAATTGTTCAAGCCTCAGTAATGATAGGCCCATAAGTAAATTGTTCAAGCCTCAGTAATGATAGGCCCATAAGTAAATTGTTCAAGCCTCAGTAATGATAGGCCCATAAGTAAATTGTTCAGGCCTCAGTAATGATAGGCCCATAAGTAAATTGTTTAAGCCTCAGTAATGATAGGCCCATAAGTAAATTGTTCAGGCCTCAGTAATGATAGGCCCATAATTAAATTGTTCAGGCCTCAGTAATGATAGACCCATAAGAAAATTGTTCAAGCCTCAATAATGATAGGCCCATAAGTAAATTGTTCAGGTCTCAGTAATGATAGGCCCATAAGTAAATTGTTCAGGCCTCAGTAATGATAGGCCCATAAGTAAATTGTGCAGGCCTCAGTAATAATAGGCCCAGAAGTAAATTGTTCAAGCCTCAGGAATGATAGGCCCATAAGTAAATTGTTCAGGCCTCAGTAATGATAGGTCCATAACATTTACATTTACATTTTTATGGGAATTTAAGGAATAGTCAATGCCTCTTGTGTCTGCCAGTAGTGATCCGCCAGAGGTTATCAAATATTTTCTTAAATGTGGCTACTGTGTCTGCTCCAACTATACTCTGTGGAAGATTGTTCCAGTGATTTATGACGCGTATGCTGAAGAAGTTTTGTCTCAAAGACAGACCTTTTACAAGCCTTGGCTTAAATAACTTCATATTGTGACCTCTCGTAGCATGTGTGGTTGGATCAGTAACTTTAAACAATGATGAAGAGTCCAAATCATTTTTTTTTTTCAATATCTTGAATGTTTCGATGAGATCGCCTCTGACACTTCTCTGTTCAAGAGAGTACACAACCGCTGCGGGTTCGAATCACACTGGGAGCTCGACTTGTAAGTGAGGAAGTGTTGATTCGTACGGACTGCGGGAGGTGTACAGTACTGGTTCTACCCAGGAAAACGGGTGGTTTGCCTCCACCACAAAAAATCGACCGTCAAATAACCTTGCATGTGTTGAAAATGACGTAAAACACCATACAAACAAACTAAACCTTTTTGGTACATATGACTGTATGCTCAGGGCCATATTCTCGTTTCACTTCCTGTGTGGGTTTGGTGTGGTGGTGGTATGGTGGCGGGTGTGGGTTTTTTCCCCAATAAATCTATCGATAAAGTCTAATTTAAAGGAAGGTTCTATTAGCTGCCTGTGGACAAATAACATAATGGTTGGTATTTCCTACTAATGCCATTTCATCTGGCATTATTTGAATTTCGAAAAGTAACCAATTCAGATTTAACTACATAGTCAAGTCCATGTAGTAAAGAAATATATTGCATTCATATTTTTACACCCCAAATTATATAACGAGGAAGTTTAACTATGCAATTTCAACTAAAATCATGACACCTGCTGATTTCAATCAGACCATGGACACACTTACGAGGGGCATCCCAGAAATATTTAGACTTTTGCTATAACATTTTTATTATCTATTCATTTAAAAAGATATTTGGCACCAATGCAGTTTCATATATTATCTTCTATTTCCGAAAGTGACAGTATTACTGATGGCACGAAACACAAGTTTTGTCGTCGCTATAGCAACCATATAATGCTGATGCGGGGAGGGTCTAAACGGTCTCTTGAGTTGCTTAAGAAATAGTGATATTACCAGTGAATATAGACGTCAAATTTGGCGAGCTTTAGTGTGTGTGTTAGACAACGTCACACGCACACGCTCAGTAAATTTTGACATCATATCCGTTTCCGTTAGTAAACAGTCGGTAAACAATGAGTAGCAGCAAACTTAAAGATCCGAAGAAAATGACGTCAACAGATCTGCATGAAAGTCGCGCAGTAATCAAATTTTGTTGTGAACAGACACCTACCCAAACATTGAAAATAATTAACCGATCATCTATGAAGTCAACTGTATCTCGTGCACTCGTGTTCAGGTGGCACATGCGTTTTAGTGAAGGACGTGCATCGTTACAAGATGATGAAAAGAGTTGAACGTGTTTGACGTCATTGTTGCAGTTCACGACGTCATGACGTCGCTATGACCGTCCCCGCTTCATCATAGTACTCCTTGCACAGATGTGAATATTTTAACATTATATATACAATTATCATGATTCTTGGTGCACAAAAGATGAAACTATATTTCTTGGGTTTTTTAATGTTGTATTCCCAACGACCTTTGAATAAGAGCAAAAGTCTCAATACTTTTGGGATGCCCCTTGTATATGGGTAGGTATAATGCTCGGTCATAAATCAGTACTCTATAACATGTATACTGAAAGGAAAAAGAAATGAGACACGGGAATTTCTGCTATATATTGTATATACTGCACACCTAATTCCATATATATTCCAAGGATATCCCAAGATGTTTTGTAAAAAAAATAATGTTGCAGTTAGTTAGAGAAAGGACACAACTGTGATGCTGTAGACGTTTTAATCACAGTACACGTTGTAACAAGAAATTCATAAATGTTGAAGTTGCTCTTTGAAAAATTGAGCCAGTTCAGTACTGTATTTAACGTAAAGAGTTTACAAAATTTTGCATCCTGAGTTTGCTCACATGCTTGAGCCAAACGCTTGCTCTGTCAATAAAGAAATTTCGCAGGAATACTATTTGCTGTTTTATGTTGTTTTAGTCTTTTTTTTCTGAAAGGAAAGATCTTACGTAGCCACATACCATTTGACTAACAGCAGTGTAGTGTACATAAAATACATAGCGGAAATTCCCATGTCGCGTTTATTTTTCCTTTCAGTATATATGGACCTCTTTACCGCACAAACTACTACATAATAAGTCATTATTTATAAGCATGTAAATTATATGGTCTTAAAAAAGCAAACAAGAGATAATGCTATCACTATCAATCATGCTTGTACAACCCATGTTTTTTCAGGGTAGCATTTTAACTAGTCTTTGTGGATCAAAATCTAACTCGGAAAAGAATAAAAAGTGGAAGATTATTTCCTTTTTTCTTTTCATTGTCCATTGTACATCCTAAGTTTCTATAAATTCATAGAAACTGGAACAGTAATTTTGAAATTTAAATACTTATCACATTCATTCAGGAGTTTGATTTTCTTCATGCAGGATCAATGTCTTAATGTAAATCATCTGGGTACCTTGATTTTCAGCAACCATTTTAACGAGAGACTCAAGCTTATAGTGCCAGGTGTTGCTGCCTGTAAATGGACCCGAGAAAGACTCAAGCTTAGTATCAGGCCTTGCTGTCTGACAGACCCATGACAGACCCAGGCTTTAAGTACTGGCCTTGCTGCCTGTGAATGGACCGAGATGAATCAAGCATAGTTCCAGGCCTTGCTGTCTGTGAATGGACCAAGAGAGACTCAAGCATTGTTCCATGCCTTGCTGTCTGTGAATGGACCAAGAGGACTCAAGCATAGTTCCAGGCCTTGCTGTCTGTGAATGGACCAAGAGAGACTCAAGCATTGTTCCAGGCCTTGCTGCCTGTGAAAGGACCAAGAGGACTCAAGCATAGTTCCAAGCATTGCTGCCAATGAATGGACCAAGAGACTCTAGCATTGTTCCAGGCCTTGCTGCCTGTGAATGGACCAAGAGAGGCTCAAGCATAGTTCCAGGCCTTGCTGCCTGTGAATGGACCTAGACATACTCAAGCATAGTTCCAGGCCTTGCTGCCTGTGAATGGACCTAGACAGACTCAAGCATAGTTCCAGGCCTTGCTGCCTGTGAATGGACCTAGACAGACTCAAGCATAGTTCCAGGCCTTGCTGCCTGTGAATGAACCAGGAGGCTCAAGCATAGTTCCAGGCCTTGTTGACTGTAAATGGACCTAGACAGACTCAAGCATAGTTCCAGGCCTTGCTGCCTGTGAATGGAGCAGGACAGACTCAAGCATAGTTCCAGGCCTTGCTGCCTGTGAATGGACCAAGACAGACTCAAGCATAGTTCCAGGCCTTGCTGCCTGTGAATGGACCTAGACAAACTCAAGCATAGTTCCAGGCCTTGCTGCCTTTGAATGGACCTAGCCAAACTCAAGCATAGTTCCAGGCCTTATTGGCTGTGAATGGAACAAGAGAGGCTTAAGCCTAGTTCCAGGCCTTGCTGCCTGTGAATGGACCAAGACAGACTCAAGCATAGTTCCAGGCCTTGCTGCCTGTGAATGGAGCGAGAGAGACAAGCATAGTTCCAGACCTTGCTGCCTGTGAATGGAGCAAGAGAGGCTCAAGCATAGTTCCAGGCCTTGCTGCCTGTGAATGGAGAAAGAGAGACTCAAGCATAGTTCCAGGCCTTGCTGCCTGTGAATGGAGCAAGAGAGACTCAAACATAGTTCCAGGCTTTGCTGCCTGTGAATGGAGCAAGAGAGACTCAAGCATAGTTCTAGGCCTTGCTGCCTGTGAATGGAGCAAGAGAAACTCAAGCATAGTTCATTGCCTTGTCGTCTGTGAATGGAGCAAGAGAGACTCAAGCATAGTGCCAGACCTTATTGTCTGTGAATGGAGCAAGAGAAACTCAAGCATATTTCCAGGCCTTGCTGCCTGTGAATGGAGCTAGAGAGACTCAAGCATAGTTTCAGGCCTTGCAATCTGTGAATAGAGCAAGACAGACTCAAGCACAGTGCCAGGCCTTGCTGTCTGTGAATGGACCAAGACAGACTCAAGCATAGTGCCAGGCCTTGCCGTCTGTGAATGCAGCAAGAGAGACTCAAGCATAGTTCCAGGCCTTGTCGTCTGTGAATGGAGCAAGAGAGACTCAAGCATAGTTTCAGGCCTTGCTGCCTGTGAATGGTCCAAGAGACACTCAAGCATATTTCCAGGCCTTGCTGCCTGTGAATGGAGCAAGAGACACCCAAGCATAGTACCAGGCCTTGCCATATGTGAATAAGATGAAGAGACTCTAGAATAGTTCCAGGCCTTGCTGTCTATGAATGTAGCAAGAGAGACTCAAGCATAGTGCCAGGCCCTGCTGCCTGTGAATGGACCAAGAGAGACTGAAGTATAGTTTCTGGCCTTGCTGTCTGTGAATGGACCAAGAGAGACTCAAGCATAGTTCCAGGCTTTGCTGCCTGTGAATGGAGCAAGAGAGACTCAAGCATAGTGCCAGGACTTGCCATCTGTGAATGGACGAAGAGAGACTCAAGCATAGTTTCAGGCCTTGCTGTCTGTGAATGCTGCTTCTTGTTTCAAGTATAATATACATGTGTCAGAGTTGAAAGAAGCTTTGGGCAGTGTTCATTCACTGAATAGTACATGTATGAAACAAACAATGCTGCTTATGATCACAATTTTAAAATGAGAAGAGTGAGATTGTTTTATTAAATAAAGAAGGATTTTTCAGAGTTTTATTAAAAGTGACTATAAAAGCAATGTGAATATTTAATTACTTAATGCTAATTTCCATTTTTAGAAAGGGAAATAACTGTATTCATATAATACACTGTCCCTATTTAATGTAAAAAAAAATGTTCAAAATGTTTTTTATTCAAAAGCAAACATTAACATGAATTTTGGGTTTCACTTTTACTATTAAATTTGAAAAAGAGTAAAAATGTTTAAAATAATTTGGGTGGAAATAAAGCAATATTGCCATGTGTCACTTTAAAGGGACAATGTCCGTAACTTTTAGCTTATAAAACACACACTAATTACGTTCACAAACATCACACACTAAACATTACTGAATATTTACTAATTAAATGCAAGATTGTTTAACGGAATTCAATCGCGGTACAAAAAAAAGGAAGTACCGCTTTGTGTGTTTGAACTTGCAGCGCGCGGTAGTCGACGTCGCTCCTGACTGAGCTAAGCGGGTTACACATATTACGCAATACATACTATGTAGAAAACCTAATGTGCTTATGGAAGTCATGTGATCAGCAGAAAAGGTAAATAATGTGGGACCCACATTATTTACAAATAATAATTTAAAAAAAAATATTTCAAATTCACGAATGTATTACTACAGACTTCTTTGGGTCTACGCTCAAGTTTTCATGTATACATTTCACTGAATAAATGTCAGACAGTTATTTGGTTATGCTCAATATCTGCTTAATTACGGACAGTGTCCCTTTAAGTCACCTCAAGACCATCCTGAATCTTCTAAAGGCACCATGCCAGGTCATCAAACAAAATTATTCAGATAAATATTCACCACACTGATAAGAGCTCTTGTTCTGTATATATATACAAGGCGGGTATTTCCTCATACCTGAAATATCCTTGTATATATTTACTTCCAGATAAGAACAACTGGTGCAATCATTAGGGTGTTTAGGTTCAGATTAATAGTTGAATTCACAATGTCTTTTACGAATATTTAAAAAAAAAAAAAAAAAAAAATTAATAAAAAAAACATTGATTACGGTAACTTCAAATGGTATTATGCCTAAGATTTCTCATATAATTATGGCTTAACTCTTCACATGTCCCCAAACAGGGATCATATCTAGGTTCTCGTACTCGCTAAAGACTTAATATCGAGTGATTAGATGATCCTGTCCCCTATAAGATTTGAACAAAATCAGTAACTATAAAGGTGTTCTAAGGAACACTTGTGTCTCCTGCCGTGTGCTTATTTTAAGTTATGGCCAGTTATGAGCTTGGTTAGCTTGCAGGTTAAAGTTTTATGAAAAGGTGCATAACTCTGCCAAAAAGAAAGTCAGAGTTAATGGACATGGTTACCAACATGCCTTGGGGTAGGGTAAGATGAAGATGTGAATGAAGCTTTATGAACATAGGTCAAATACTTTTTAATGGTCAATATTACCTTGCATGTTCAAGTGTGACGGATGACGGACCCTAAGTGTCTGCCATACTATACAGGCAACCCTAAGTGTCTGCCATGCTATACAGGCAGACACAAAAAGGTGTGGGTTTTTTTGGTTGTCAATTAATCCTTAACCCGCTACATATATATAATGGACTGTTCCTTCTTTGAATTAAGACCATTCCATTTATGTGCATGACAAAGGGGTGTTTTGGGGAATTGTTCGCAGGCTGATCTGGACGCAAAGGCTATTATAGTCATGCTTAGCGGGTTAAGGGTTAACATTAAAGGCTAGAACCCAATATTCTCAAACCCTAGAACCATGCATGCCCCTCTGGAACTCCTTTTTTTTTAAGGCCTCTGCCCATTTATACCAGGCTTTATCTTTGTATTTCATGGCATTTAACATATAACGCTGAACGGGAGACAGTTTTTTAATATCTGTAATCATGGTATGTAAGAGCCTAATGCCAATATATGAGCTTCTGCAGGGGCAGATCCAGGATTTCATGTTAGTGGGGCATAACTTTTACAAACGGGGTTGACAAGCAAAAAAAAAAAAACTCTTGTCAAATAAAAACAATTTTTTTTGCAAATTCTTAGTAGGGCGTATGCCTTTTTTTTTTGCAAATTCTTAGTAGGGCGTATGCCTTTTTTTTTTTGATGGGTGGTGGGTGGGGAGGCTCTACTGTTTAAAGTGGCTGTCATACACGTAATGTTGACAGGAAGTGATGTAGGCATTTTATCACTTAGCTAGAATAAAGCATACATCATTGTAATCTGCGATGATGAATAATAGAGAATTTGTTTGTTTGTTTGTATGGTGTTTTACGTCATTTTCAACACATGTAATGTTATGACGGTCGATTTTATATTTGTGGTGGAGGCAGACCACCCACTTTTCCTGGGTAGAACCAATACTGTACACCTCCCGCAGTCCGTAAGAATCAACACTTCCTCACTTACAAGTCGAGCTCCCAGTGGGTTTCGAACCCGCAGTGGCGAGAAGACGCTTCAAATAATAGAGAACAACAGTGTGTTTTTTGTTGGGCCTTTTCTATTTATTTGGACTTGTGAGAAAGTATCAATTGTTACAGATTGTTACAGATGACGGGAGGTATAACAGTACTGGTTCTACCCAGGAATACTGGGTGGTCTGCCTCCACCACTATCCATCAGCAAAATAGCCTAAAATGTGCTAAAAATGAATTAAGCATCATTCAGACATCTTTTATTTTGACATTTGACTTTTGTCTCATTTCTTAAATTGGGTTGGGTTTTTTTCATTACATTTTTTTTTTTTTTTCATTTTGGCATATCATTATTTATCCTTTTTGAGTTGGCTCATTTTGGACTTTTGGCTTATTTCTCTATTTTTGGCTGTGTTCATGACTAGTGTTGCATTTCGACTATTGTGACTTTTTCATAACATTTTTAATACATAGTAGGTGGAAAGATGTTCTCTCTTTATATAAATGTGTAGGCTCATTTTTACCCAGCAATAGGGATATATCTGGGATAAAGCCCAATGACATCACATACTGTGTAAACCTTTCAATACGATGTCCGACATAATAAACCTATACTTTTGTATATATACCGTGTAAATAATGAACTGTTTGTCCAAAATCATTGACCGTTTCAGTTTATTTTCAGAAATACTAATAGATCTAGCCCTATTGACTTTAATACTTTTTACATTTAATTCATTTTTTTTTTACTGAATCTTATACCGACATCGTAACACGTTATAAAACAAGATATTGACGTCACGTTCGTGTATTCAGTCCAGACTCTATTGTATCCATCGCTTCAAGATACGTGAGATTCTTGCGTTTGTCGTGTTTGTTGGTGGAGGGACTATAAACCTCAGAACTACACACACACACGTTCGTGTATAAAATGAACCACTGCCTTGATATACCTTGCCAATAGGAAAAACGTAACTCTTTATGTAATCAAACAATGAACAGAGATGTCCAAATTACATGTTTATTTTGAACCAGTATAATTCCTACTATCAATTACAGGTATGATAAAAGAACAATTAACTCCTACCTATTATATACACTGATATGCATTTTATGGGGTGCACCGAGGTAAAGGCAATTAATCTACATAGATTTCAGATTATCAGGGAGGCTTTCAGGGTTTAAATATTCGATTGTTTGGATTGTTGTGGTTTAACTTTTGTAACTCCAATTTAAATATACCGCTGTTGACAGAAGCTATGTCTTATCACAAAGTGTTTGAAGATACAATGAATAGTTAGATAGTAGTTCAAACAAAACTACAGGACAGTTGATGTCACCTCCGTGAACAGCCGTCTTCAAACAAGATCAAAGCGTTTGTATCTTAAGTTATGAGAATTTAAAAAGTATTTGTTTAAATTTATCAAAACAACAGAAAAGTAGATTGTTATAATAATTAGAAAACAAAAGAAACAAACATCAACAGAAAACAAAAATATGGATATACTTTAGAACGTCATTTATAATGAATAAAAGGTCCAAGACACTTATTACATAAAATATGGTACACAAATTTCCCACAGTTTGTTCTCAGTTACTGTGAAAAATATACACAAACGATGCTTCCCAACAAAACTTGATCTGACAACCCCATTCATCTTAATGTTTTTTCCATGTGCTTTTTTTTTTTTGCTTTTTTTTTTAATTCCTTCTAGCCTATATTGTAAACATAGAAACAGGAAGCACCCTTCAAGTGTAATTAAAAGAGAGGATATACTGCAATCATGATACATAAACACGCATCTGTGCTTCTTTAATTAAACAGTATATCCAGTAGGCATAAACCACAGACTTTCTGGAATTCAGAAGTTAACAAGTGCTGAATTAGATCCGTTAAAACATCCGGATTGTTTATGTTAGAATTTCACTGTACATACCATTTAGCAGTAACGGACTAATTTCATAGGATGCTGATACTGCTGATGAAGAATAGGACACTGCTTTGGATGGAAGTGGTGATAATGATGGTGATGTTGGCATTTGTGATGATAATGATAATGACGATGGTGATGATGATGACGATGATGATGATGATGATGATGATGATGATGATGATGATGATAATGATAATGATGAAAATGACAATGCTTTTGATGGAAGTGGTGATAAAGATGGTGATGTTGGCATTTGTAATGATAATGAAGACGATGGTGATGATGATGATGATGATGATGAAAATTACAATGCTTTTGTTGAAAGTTGTGATAATGATGGTGATGTTGGCATTTGTGATGATGACGATGATGAAAATGAGGATGCTTTTGATGGAAGTGGTGATAATGATGGTGATGTTGGCATTTGTAATGATAATGATGACGATGGTGATGATGAAAATGACAATGCTTTTGATGGAAGTGGTGATAATGATGGTGATGTTGGCATTTGTAATGATAATGATGATGCCGATGATGATGATGATGATGAAAATGACAAAGCTTTTGATGGAAGTGGTGATAATGATTGTGATGTTGGCATTTGTAATGATAATAATGATGCCGATGATGATGATGATGATGATGATGATGATGATGATGATGATGAAAATGACAACGCTTTTGATGGAAGTGGTGATATTGATGGTGATGTTGGCATTTGTGATGATGACGATGATGAAAATGAGGATGCTTTTGATGGAAGTGTTGATAATGATGGTGATGTTGGTGTTATGTTGTTAAACATGTGCATTTTATGCAGTTATACATTTTAAAGAATCGGTTTATTTCGAGTTTTCGGTCTGGCGTCCAACATTTCCGACCGATTTTTGTGTGTTTTTTTGGTAATTTGAATCGGTCCCAAGTCCATTTCAGTCCATAACTGATAAAACCGGCAATTTTCGGAGCCCTGATGACGATGATGATGTAGATAATGATGAATGATAATGATGTTGATGCTGCTGATTATAATGGTGGTGGTGCTGGTGGTGCTGCTGATTATAATGGTGGTGGGCTGGTGGTGGTGCTGGTGGTGGTGCTGGTGGTGGTGCTGGTGGTGGTGCTGGTGGTGGTGCTGGTGGTGGTACTGGTAGTGGTTCTGGTGGTGATGATTATGATTATGGTGGTGATATTGGTGGTGATGATGATAATTGTGCTGATGATGGTATGGGTGATGATGGTGGTGGTGATGGTGGTGCTTGGTTCACATCCCCTACTCAACAGATGAAGTGTCTTGAACAAGAACGATGAAGAAACTCAAGTGTCGCTGGTGAGGTTTGAACCTGGGTACTCCAGATTTCAAGTCTACCAAACTATCCACTGGGCCACACCATCCCCATGTGAGCCGATGAAACAAGACCTCCGTCTGAGGGTGTCTCGCCCACCGCGGCAAATTGCATATGAAATATTTTATTAAATTTGAGCTTAAATGATGTCCACCAAAAACAACACTTCATATGACCAAGTATCAAACAAATAAAAGCGAAGTAATCGTAAGAAGTTAAGTTACTGAGATTAAGTGGTTTAACCAGGGTAGTTCTGTCGAAAATAATGCAAAATATGACCTTGACCTTGGTATTTTTAGTCGTTCAGCGATGTCCACCAATGCCAACAATAAATATGACCAAGTATCAAAGACATAAAGTCAGGCAATCATAAAGTTAACTCAGGTTAAGTTACCTAAACAAGGTTGTTACCCAACTAAGGTTAAGTTAAGTTTGACCTACTGAATCAAAATCAGAGGTGGTCGTCCTCTCACCACAGGCAGTCCACCTATGAAGTTTCATCAGATTTGCTTCAGGGTGAGAGGAGTTATGGAGTGACAAGGTTTTTCATTATCGGGTCCCTGTGACCTTGACATTTGACCTACTGACCTCAAAATCAATAGGGGCCGTCCACCCATCACAGGCAGTTCACCTATAAAGTTTCATGAGATTTGCTTCAGGGGGACAGGAGTTATGGAATGGACATGTTTTTTCATTATCGGGTCCCGGTGACCTTGACTTTTGACCTACTGACCTCAAAACCAATAAGTGTTGTCCTCTCACCCCATGCAGTTCACCTACGAAGTTTCATGAGATTTGCCTCAGGGGGAAAGGAATTATGGAGCGGACAATGTTTTTTATTATTGGGTGCTGGTGACCTTGACCTCTGACCTCAAAATCAATAGGGGCCATCCTCTCACCACAACCAGTTCACCTATGAAGTTTCATGAGATTTGTCTAAGGGGGAAAGGAATTATGGTGCAGACAAGGTTTTTCATTATCGGGTCCCAGTGACCTTGAACTTTGACCTACTGACCTCAAAATCTATAGGGTTTATCCTCTCATCAAAGGCAGTCAACGCATGAAGTTTTATGAGATTTGTTTCACGGGGAGAGGAGTTATAGAGCGGACAATGTTGCGTCTACAGACAGACAGACGGGCGGGGGCTAAACTTTCGTTATCGGGGGGGTATAACAATACATATGACCAAGTATCAAAGACATAAAGTGAGACAATCACATAAAGTTAACTGAGGTTAAGTTACCTATTCAAGGTTAGGTTTCGGGAAATAACGAAAAATATGACCTTGACCTTGGTTATCTTTGTCATTCAGTGATGCCGCCAATGCCAACAATACATATGGTCAAGTATAAAACAAAGAAATTAAAGTTATCAGAAAAAGTTCACTGAGGTTAACTTACTAACCAAACTGGTGTTTAGGGTAAATAACGCAAAATGTGACCTTGACCTTGGTATTTTTTGTCGTTCAGCAATGTCCACCAATGTCAACCATACATATGACCAAGTATCAAAGACATAAAGTTAGGCAATCACATAAAGTTAACTGAGGTTAAGTTATCTAACCTAGGTTAAGTTACCTAATCAAGGTTAAGTTTGGAGAAAATAAGCAAAATATGACCTTGACCTTGGTAATTTTTGTCATTCAGTGATGTCCACCAATGCCAACAATACATATGACCAAGTATCAAACAAAGAAAATGAGGCAATCACATACAGTTAACTGAGGTTGTTACCTAACCAAGGTTGTTTTGGGAAAATAACACAAAATATGACCTTGACCTTGGTAATTTTGGCATTAAGTGATGTCCCTTGACCCAACAATGCATCTGACAAAGTTACAGAAAAAATCGAGCAGCGGTTGTTGAGATATAGTGAATTTAAAATATGGCTGCCGCCGGAAAAGTGACTGCTATGTCTCGCTACCCACTATGTGGGCGAGACAAAAAGCAGATAACTAAATGTGAAAAGCACATTGCTCATGATGACAATACTATTATGATCTCACATGAAGTGACAACAAGGAAAACATAAGCCTTAAAAAATATATATATTTTAATATTTCCTTTGCTCGTAGCATAGGATCATTACACAACCAGTGAGGTAATGAGGAAGCTTTCTATGGCTATCTGTAAACATAGTAAACGAGGCATTCAATACTGAAACGTAAAAGAAACGCAACTCGGGAATTTCCGCTATATATCGTATGTACAATATGCTGCGGTTAATCGAATGGTATATTGCTACGTAAGACCTTTCCTTTCGGAAAAGAAGACTAAAACAACACATAACACAGCAAATAGTATTCCTTCAAAGCTTCATTATTGACAGAGTACGCGTTTGGCTCAAGCATGTGAGCAAACTTAGGATGCACAATTCTTTACGTTAAATACAGTACTTAAATGGTTCGATTTTTCAAAAAGGAACTTCAACATTTATGAATTTCTTGTTACAAAGTGTACTGTGATTAAAACGTCTACAACATCACAGTTGTGTCCTCTCTCTAATTAACTGCAACTTTTTTTTAAAAAAACATCAAGATTTCTTTCGAATATTATGTGGAATTAATTAAGTGTGCAGTATACGTATATACAATATATATATCGGAAATTCCCGAGTTGCGTTTCTTTTGCACTTCAGTATATTTATGAAAATGTTTACGAGGTACAATATTCGTTATATAGCCCCAGCTAAAATATGATGGTATCGCCGTGGTGTAATAGTCAGCACCACGTTTAGCAACCCTGGGGATGTGCATTCTATCCCTGCCGAAATATTTAAAACATATCGCCAACCTAACCCATCCTTCGGATAAACACTTAAAACTACATTATCAATGCTCCACAAACCACGCAGCCAAAGAAGTCCACACCTAATGGCCAACTTTGGTTTGCTTGGTTGATATCCTGGAGGACTATAAATGTTTGAAAATATAATTAGTTTTTTCTGTTGTTTTTTGTGGTGTTTTTTTCCATTTTAATATTTGATATTTCT